>ML248566.1:0-46264 GCA_005239495.1 Nicotiana undulata | reverse complement strand
CTCGACGCGTAGGCAATCACCCTACCGTCCTGCATCAACACCGCTCCCAATCCAACTCTAGAAGCATCACAATAAACCGTGTAAGAACCCAAACCAGTAGGCAATACTAATACCGGAGCTGTGGTCAATGCTGACTTGAGCTTCTGGAAGCTTTTCTCACATTCATCTGACCATCTGAATAGAACACCCTTCTGTGTCAATTTGGTCAGAGGTGAAGCAATAGAAGAAAATCCTTCCACAAAGCGACGATAGTAACCTGCCAGACCAAGGAAACTCCGAATTTCTGATGCTGAAGACGGTCTAGGCCAACTCTGCACCGCCTCAGTCTTCTCTAGATCAACCTGAATACCCTCACTAGACACCACGTGCCCCAAGAAAGCTACTGAACCAAGCCAAAAATCACACTTAGAGAATTTTGCATAAAGCTTCTCCTCCCTCAATCTCTGCAACACGATTCTCAAGTACTGAGCATGCTCTTTTTGGCTACGAGAATAAACCAGGATGTCATCAATAAACACAATAACAAAAGTATCAAGATAGGGATGATACACGTTGTTCATCAATTGCATTAACGCTGCTGGGGCATTAGTCAGCCCAAATGACATAACCAGAAACTCATAATGACCGTATCTGGTCCTGAAAGTCGTCTTCGGAATATCAGAATCCCGAATCTTCAACTGATGATACCCCGACTTCAAGTCAATCTTGGAGAATACCTTAGCTCCCTGAAGCTGATCAAATAAGTCATCAATACGAGGCAACCTATAACGATTCTTCACTGTAACCTTATTCAATTGTCTATAATCAATACACATGCACATCGAACCATCCTTCTTTTTCACAAACAACACCGCCGCACCCCAAGGAGATACACTAAGCCGAATGAACCCCTTATCTAAGAGTTCCTGAAGCTGCTCTTTTAATTCTTTCAACTCTGTTGGTGCCATACGGTACGGTGGAATAGAGATATGATGAGTATCTGGCACCAGGTCAATACCAAAATCAATATCCCTGTCAGGTGGCATGCCTGGCAGGACTGCAGGGAATACATCCGGGAAGTCACGGACTACAGGGACAGAATCAACAGATGGGGTCTCACAACTAACATCCCTCGTAAACGCAAGATAAGATTCACACCCTTTTTCAACCATACGGTGAGCCTTTAAATAAGAAATCACTCTGCTAGGCACATGCTCTACAGACCCCCTCCACTCAACTCTCAGAACTCCAGGCATTGCTAAGGTAACGGTCTTAGCGTGACAATCAAGAATAGCATGACATGGGGATAACCAATCCATGCCCATAATTACATCAAAATCAACCATACTGAGTAACATCAAGTCCACTCGGGTCTCCAGACCCCCAATAGATATAAGACACGACCGGTACACACGGTCCACAATAATGGTATCACCTACCGGAGTTGAAACATGAACAGAAGTAACTAGAGACTCACGGGGCATATTTAGAAAATGAGAAAAATAGGATGAGACATAAGAGTACGTGGAACTAGGGTCAAATAAAGCCAAAGCATCACTGTGACAAACTGAGATAGTACCTGTAATCACCGCATCGGAATCCATAACATCAGGCCTAGCCGGAAGTGCATAAATACGTGGATGGCCTCCACCTGCTCGACCTCCCCCTCTAGGACGGCCTCTAGCTGCCTACCCACCACCCCTAGCGGCCTGGGTAGGTGGCGAAATAACTGGGGCAGAAGCCGAGGGCTGAACTCTCTGTTGGGATGAACTACTAGGACGACGGGGACACTGCCTCCACTCATGTCCGAACTCTCCACACTCATAACAATTACCTAGAGCTGAAGATGAAAACTGACAAAAACCCTTGCCACCATGATAACCACCAGACGAACCATGCATAGAAGAACCCTAATAAGATGATACTCAGGCGGAGCTCTAAGCTGGAAGGGCACTAAAAGACGAACGTCCCTGATGAGCATTGCGAGGACCCTGCCCTGACGACACACCACTGTAAGCTGGGCGAACTGGTTGTGGAGGTCTAAATGAACGACCTCTGTTAGGCTGAAATTGCCCTCTGGAAGGGGCACCACTGAAATTACCTGATCCCCAAGGCCTCTTGACCTCTCTTTCCCCACGATCCTTCCTACGAACCGACTCAATATCCCGAGCAATATCAACAACATGCTC
Source organism: Nicotiana undulata (assembly GCA_005239495.1). Lineage (NCBI taxonomy): Eukaryota > Viridiplantae > Streptophyta > Magnoliopsida > Solanales > Solanaceae > Nicotiana > Nicotiana undulata. The sequence continues at coordinate 44,096 of ML248566.1, read as the reverse complement.
AAATGTGACTCCAGACACCCTCTTTCTGGTCATCAAAATCCAAAGCTGATAGATAAGACCATCTACAAACCTCCTCATCCTCTCCCTGTCGGTAGGGACAATCTCAGAAGCATGTCTGGCCAACTCAGAAAAACTCATCTCGTACTGGGTGACTGATAATTCTCCCTGGCACAGCTGCTCAAACTGTCTGCGCTGCTTCTCTCTGTGGGACTGAGGGACATATTTCTAACAAAAGATCGTGGAGAATTGCTGCCAGGTGAGAGGTGCTGAACCAACTGGCCTACGCCTCTCGAATGACTCCCACCAAGTAAAAGCTGCACCCGCGAACTGAAATGTAACAAAGTACGTAGTATCCTCTGGCATTTATCAAGAAAACCTTGGGCGTCCTCACCCTCTGTGCCACTGAAGGTCGGAGGGTTAAGTTTGTTGAACCTCTCCAACCCGCGCTGCTCATCCTCAGGCATTGCAGCGACCACAAAATCCTGAGCTGGAGCAACCGGCTAAACTGGGGCTGGTGCTGGAGCCTGAATACCCCGTACAACCTTCTCAGGTGTCCGGGCAGCTGGAGTCTGATTGCCTCCCCCGGTCTGAGCTGTATTGGCAGTAGTGGACATAGCAACTGGTTGAGCTAAACTGGAACACACCGTCAATATCTGAGCCAGGGTCTCCTGAAGACCCGGAATAACAATAGGCACTACCGGTTCCTGAGCCGGTTCTACTAGAGCACCATCGGCGGGAACCTGATCCTGACCGATAGGGGGATCCCGCGATACTACCCCGGCTGCTGCTTGGGATGGTCCCCTACCTCTACCACAGCCTCGACCCCTTGTGGGTCTGGCTTGTGTCTGGTCACCCTGATCGGTATTGCGTGTCCTCACCATCTTTGAGAGAATGAAACAACGTAAGTTTAGATTTCAAGAATCAATAGATTGGCACGAAAGAGTTCAAGAAAATAGAGATGTTTCCTAAAAGTTCTGCAGCCTCTCGAAGATAAGTACAGACGTCTCCGTACCGATCCGCAAGACTCTACTAAACCTGCTCATGACCGTTGAGTCCTATGTAACCTAGAGCTCTGATACCAACTTGTCACGACCCCAAATCCTAACAGGCCGTGATGGTGCCTATCGTGGAAATAGGCTAGCCAACCATCACATTACTATGATTTTGTTCAATTATAATAGTTCACAATTAAATAATAAGCATACAACCATAGCATCAATTAATATAATTAAGTCTTAACGTCCCAATAATAGTCTAACCAACCCCCCAAGAACTGGAGTCAATAGTCATTAGCATCTAAGAATAAATTATTTTTGACTCTGCTAAAACTATAATATGTATCTCTGAATCAAATGCTAAGACTAAATGAGGAAGGAAAATGGAGAAGCTGTGGACGCTAGACAGCTACCTCGAAATCCCGTGAAATGCTGCTATCGAACCTGCTTCAGCTACTGCTGCGAGCTAGTACCTGTATCTGTGCACAGAGGCACAGGGAGTCTGTATGAGTACGCCAACTTAGTAGTAATGAAAATAAATCACAGTCTGAGTAATACAAACACACAGTACAAATACACAATTCCACAAACCAGTAAGACACCAAGTCACCGTGTAGTATTCATCAAATACTAAGTTCGAAATCAGTTTACAGAAATCCTTGAAAACAAGTACAATATCAGTATTACTCAGTAACAACCAGTTTGAAAACGAAGTAAATCATAGTTTGAAAACTCAGAAAAATCTTCATAAACTGCCCCTCGGCCATAATCATTTCTCGTAACAATTTCTTTCAGTATCAGCCCATCAGGCAACCTCACAATAACTCTGCCCATCAGGCAACTCACCATCACTCTGCCCATCAGGCAACCTCACCATCACTCTGCTCATCAGGCAACCTCACCATCACTCTGCCCATTAGGCAACCTCACAATCACTCTATCCATCAAGCATCACTCAATCGGTACCGGCGCTCACTGGGGGTGTGTTACAGACTCCGGAGGGGCTCCTACAGCCCAAGCGCTATAATAATCCACATCATGGCATAAATCACACACAATATAGGCCCGCAGCCTCACTCATATCATATCATCCTCACAATATAGGCCAGCAGCCTCACTCATATCATAACATCCTCACAATATAGGCCAGCAACCTCACTCAGTTAGGCACTCTCAATTTGCCCTTCAGGCCACAATATACCGGGTTCTCGACCCAAAAACAGTGTTTCATTTTCAAGAAGTAGTATCAAAATACTCTGAGTGTCAAACAAATATTACATAAAAGATTGAGTGAAAAATCATAACATACCAGTGAGGAAAATATAACAAACACATCCCCCAAGGGGTAAACAGATCGGGACTAGGCCCCAAACNCAACCTTTGCATTCCAAAACCCGTGAAAGAGTGTAAAGTCCGGGGTTTCATACCCTCAAGACAGGATTTAAAGACATTACTTACCTCAAAACTAGCCCGGAATTATTCTGCAATGCGCCTGCCTCTCAAATCAACCTCCGAAGGCTACAAATCTACCAAGTTCAGATTTTTATCATCAATATATGCTTAAGTAACGAATTCCAATTGAAAGATATCAAATTTAGCTCAAAAATCCGAAATTGGTCAAAACCCGACCCCTGGGACCGCGTCCTAAAACTCATAAATTTTTATACAAAAGTGCTCTTCGTTCTCTCACGAGTCCGTACATATAAAGAACACCAAAATCGGAGTTCGTTTGACCCCTCAAATCGACCCTTTAAGGTCTTATAATCACAAGCACTAAAACCCAATTTTTCTATTGATTTTCCATAAATTTACACTGGTTTTATGTTCTATAATCATCCATAATCGAGTTTCAATGACTAGAACACTTAACTCAATGAAGAGAAAGGATTTCCCTCTTCAAAATTTTCCCCAAAAGCTCCTTTCCGTACAACAATGGTGAGAAATAAAGTTTAAGTCGCGGAGGGTTTATTTTATATTTTTCTGAACAGTTGTTCCGCACCTGCGGCCACTTAAGCGCACCTGCGGTCCCAGGTGCGCACCTGCGCATACGACTTAAACTCCCAATTTTTGCACCTGCGATGGCTTCTTCACACCTGCGGACCTCGCGCCTGCGGTCCTCCTTCTGCAGGTGCGACCACACCAGCAGCAGCTTTGCTTTATTTTCCCAAGTTGAACCCTCCGTTAACCATCTGAATTCAATTCCGAGCCCCTCGGGACCCCAACCAAACTTACCAACCTATCCAATAATACCATTCAAACTTAGTTGCACTCTCAAAACACCAAAACTAACATCAAAACACCAACTTTACATCGGATTCAAGCCTAAGAACTTTGATATTTCTAAAAGCCACCAATGATGTCGAAACTATCCAAATGAACTCCGATTGACCTGAAGTTTTGCAGACACAACCAAAATGACATTACCAACCTGTTCCAACTATCGGAATTCCATTCCGACCCCGATAGTCTATTTTCCACTACCGACCGAAATCGCCAAAAACAAACTTTCACCAATTCAAGCCTAATTCTACACCAGACATCAAAAAATTATTCTGAACATACTCCTAACTCCCAGATCACCTAACGAAGCTATCCGAGCCACAAAATCCTCATTCCGAGGTCATTTACCAATAAGTCAACTCTCTATTGACTTTTCCCATTTTTAAGGCTATTTTTAAAGGCTAATAATCTGAACTCCCACTACAACCATTCTATTTCAATCCTAGCAACTCTAATACATCAGTTACAGTATAAACAATCTATAACAAGTCAATAACAACAATTATAATGCTGGTTTTACATAACGACAGACCGGGTCATTACAGTTAGGCGCCATCATGGCCCGAAGGTGGGATTTCGGGTCGTGAAAGGTTCTATACGTTATTACACAAAAGCATATTCTCTTTCTTCTTTCCCTAAAGGCATAAAAATGTGTAATTAGCAATAGACCAAGAAATATTAAAAGGAAGAAAATAAGAAGAAGAAACAAAAGCTTTAATTGGACTCGTGCATCGCACGAGTACATGATCTAGTATACAACACAGACCAATAAAAACCAAAATATACAGACCCATTCGTAAGCAGGGCCAATACTTTGTTAACATGATAATGGGCTCGTGTATATGATTAGAATGTGGTAAAAATTGCACGGGGTGCCCTATTTGGTCGCCCCCATTTAACCTATACCCATATTTTTAAAATTATTTAACATATACCCTAATTTTTACAACTTTAGGTGCCGCCTTCCTGATACCTGTGCAAAACTTCAGCTTATTTAGTGCTGAAGTTTTTACAAATGAACTAAAGTTCAGCAACTTCTGCTGATGTTTTTGAAAAAGCTTTATTGCAAAACTAATGAACTAAATAACTTTAGCATCTTCTGCTGAAGTTTTTGAAAAAGCTTTTATTGCAAGACTAATGAATCCAGGACAAACCTACAGCTTATTTAGTGCTGAAGGTTTTACAAATGAACTTAATAACTTCAGCATCTTCTGCTGAAGTTTTTGAAAACGAACTAAATAACTTCAGCATCTTCTGCTGAAGTTTTTGAAATAGCTTTATGACAAAACTAATTAATCCAGGACAAAACTTCAGCTTATTTTGTGTTGATATTTTTACAAATGAACTAAATAACTTCAGCATCTTCTGCTGAAGTTATTGGAAAAGCTTTATGACAAAACTAATCAATCCAGAACAAAACTTCAGCTTATATGGTGCTGTAAATTTTACAAATGAACTAAATAACTTCAACACTTTTTTTGAAGTTTTTGAAAAAGCCTAGAATGCTGAATTTTAGTGTGATTGCCTTTGCTACTTCAGGCCCGTATGCCTAAATTTTATGCGAAAAATGGGTACGCATGCATATTGTTTTACAAAACGGGTATAAATTAAAACGTGACCCAAAAAGCGAGTATAGATAAAAAAGCCCCTAAGAATGTGATATCCGCCCATCTATATTGCACCATTCTAGCATTCCTGGCAAATCAAATGATTTGACGTTAAAACCGACGTACAAATTAAAATATTATTTTAATGCAAAGCATTTCATGGTTTAGTATAACACTAGATGCAAGTGGTGTTCATCGATTCCCAGCTTCAACCTATTATCTCAAACCAACTCATACATGGAAATTCATCTCCTCATTTCATTTGTCCAAAAAAGAGATAACCATTTGCGAAAAAGAATTTTAAAAATATTTTTTTTGATTTTATCAACTCCGGGAAGAGTATTGTGATTCAAATTCAGCGAAAACTCGTAATATGACTTTGATGGTGTATACGGGTGAAACCGAGTCCATGGAATGACTCGGTTTCCGGTGGAGTAAATGAAGCAAGAGACGTGGCGGTAAGGAACTGAAATCGAGACAAGGAGCCCCTCGAGCCGGGGTCCGGGCAAAACGCCCGCCCTCGGAAATATCGGGGCCATGAACCCCAAGTTTGGTTCGAATCCCGAAGGGCCTCAGAGAGCATTACAAGATAATCAAGCACGACCAACAAAAGGCCGTGATATCCCTGACCATCCAGATGTCACAGCGTGGATCTCGGCATGTATTGGCAGAAAACCGGTGATTAGTTAAACACTAGATTTTTACCATTTATGAAATTGTACTTAGGGTAGAACTCCTTTGCTATATAAAGTGGGGTCAAACTATTCATTAAGGGGGGGCGTAAACACGCATATCAATGCAATATAGTCTTATTTTCTTTGTTATTCAAAGTTCTTCATTTTGTTCATCAATTCATCAGTAATGTGAGCTCCAAATCGAAGGCAGGCATTTCATTAAGTTGTTACTAAGTTCTGAATCACTCCTCTTGATTGGTTTGACAATTTGTTACGTCCTTTATCTGTATTATCTAACGCAATTTATTGTTGATATTGAATTAACCCACATATCCTTAAAACCACTTACAAATTTAATTGTTATCCAGTTTTAGGGTACAAAGTTTGCTGCCCACCGTGGGGCTCAGGATAATAGTGGCAATTTGATATAAATTTTCATAACCCACTCTATTTTACACTTGTTCTTTGAGCTTTTAATTTCAGGTTAAAACTAAAAATGTCGAACTCCCGATCTTCCCATTTGAATATGGATGTTGAGTCCAGCCACCATGGTGAGAACAACAATGTGGTACCCAGTAATGAGGTACCCCTTGTTGACCCCAAAAAGTCCCGGCTACTGATATGATTGATGCTAAATCATACATGGCTACCGAAGCAAACTTGCCTAATGACCCCAAAAACAACATTCATGGGGGAGCTCGGTCGATAGCCCGGAATACACACGAAAGCGAAGGTGACCCGATCAACTTGCGCGAGATCTTTGAAATGTTACAGGCTCAACAGGCAGCGATAGCCCAGTTGCAGAACCAAAGTCGCGCCCCCTGTAGAACTGAGCCTGAATCATCCCGGGAAAATGCCCGTAGAAATGAACTGGCCACAGAAAGGTCGGGTGAAGCAAAACCCAGGACCAACCCCGAGAAAATAAAGATGCTTGAGGAACTGACAAAACGGGTGGAATCAGGAGAAAAGAAAATAGAAGACAACGACAAGAAGGTGGAGACCTATAACTCCAGGGTCAATCTAAACCCGGGACCGCCACCGATACTAAAGGGCCTGGATTCCAAGATTTTTTTTTAAAAGCCTTTCCCTCTGACTGCAGCTTCGAAGCCGATCCCAAGAAGTTTCGTATACCCAAAATTCCAAAGTATAATGGGACAACCGATCCAAACGAACACGTGACCTCTTGTACGTGCCCCATCAAGGAAACGACTTGGTGGATGATGAAATCGAATCCGTTCTGCTGAAAAAGTTCAGAGAGACCTTGTCGAAAGGAACTATGATATGGTATCACAACTTACCCCCTAATTCTATTGACTTGTTTTCTATGCTTGTAGATGCCTTTGTAAAAGCGCATGCTGGGGCCATCAAGGTTGATACCAGGAAATCATACCTTTTAAGATAAAGCAAAGAGATAACGAGAAGATCAGAGAATTCGTATCGAGGTTTTAAATGGAATGGATGGGCCTGCCTCCGATCGCAGATGATTGGGCCGTTCAGGACTTCACCCAAGGAAACAACCCCCGAAGCTCAATGGCTTCACAACTCTTGAAGCAAAATGTTATTAAATCGACGGTAACTTGAGTCGGCGTCCATAACCAATACCAATCAAAAATTAGGGTCGAAGATGATCAGCTCGGGGCCCCTTCCGGGTTCACTTATCCCCTCAGAGCTTGTGGCAGATCCAAAAGAGACATTGATCGTGAACCAAGATCGAATAGAGACCAGTATCAAACTTACAATGGATATTGAAGAGGTAATAGGTCCGAACGCAACACTGTGAGAAGTTAAAGAAGAAGCGATCAAGGTCATAATAACCGGGGACTCGTGAGCAAAAGCGATTTTGACATACCCCTCAAATCTAAGGAAGCTTCAAGGTTATCAAAGTACAACTACAACTTCGACGCTACCTCCATCGTATCATCCATCGGACGCATCAAAGATACTAAGTGGCCTCGACCATTACAATCTGATCCTGCCCAAAGCGACCCCAACCTAATGTGTAATTTCATGGCACTCACAGCCACAGAACCGAAGACTGCTGACAAATGAGAGAGCAAGTAGCTTAGTTATTAAATAAAGACACCTCCGAGAGATACCTAGAAAAACTATTGGCAACACTACATCGATTCAAGGAGTGGACCCTGCAACATGTACCCCGGGATCAAAACAGCGAAGCTGATGCTCTAGCCAACTTGGGGTTGGTAGTTGATGAAGATGAATTTAGCCTAGGAACATTCGTAGAACTCGTTAAATCGGTAGTGGATAAAGGCCACGCCGAGATAAACTCGACAAGCTTGACATCGGACTAGAGAACTAAGCATATAGATTACCTGAAGACCAGGAAGCTGCCCGCAGATCCTAAAGAATCGAGAGCTCTGCGCACGAAGGCGGTCAGGTTCAGCATGTCCGAGGATAACACCCTATTCAGAAGAACGTTCGACGGACCACTCTCCATATGTCTGGGATCGGGAGACACCGAATACGTTTTGAAGGAAATTCACAAAGGAACCTAGATGAATCATTCGGGGGATGAATTGTTGGTTCGTAAGAAAATCATAGCCGACTATTACTGGATCGACATGGAGAAATATGCGAAGGAGTTTGTACGTAAAATGTGGCGGCTTTCAGAGGCACGCATTCCATTTTGTCAACTTGTCCGTTCAAGAAGTCGGAAATGGACATCGTCGGTCCCCTGCCATGGGCACCCGGGAAGGCTTAATTTATATTATTTATGACTTACTATTTTTCTAACTTTGTTGAAGCTCAGAAATTTGAGAAAGTCAGAGAAAAAGAAGTCATTGATTTTATTCGGGACCACATAATATGTCAGTTTGGAACTTTGGCCAAAATCGTATGTGACAACGGGAAGCAGTTCATAGGCGGTAAGGGAAGAAAATTTGTGAGAACCTGGTGTTATGAAAGGTGACACTAAAAACCCACAACCCGACGAAGGGAAGCTGTGATCGAATTGGGAAGGTCCATATCGAATTATCGAGATTACTGGTAAAAGTTCATACAAACTCGAAATTGGGAACATTGAGCGGCTACCGAGCAACTGGAACGTAGCCCACATAAAAAGATACTACTGCTAAGGTACGACCCCATTCTTTTTTAACATAAATTGTGAATTGGACTAACACTTGTAGGAAACGTCCAAAGGATGATGTAGTTGTTAGGCCTGAAAGAACGCGTTGTACTCCTTTACCCTTGAACCGGTTTTTTCCCAAATGGGTTTTCTAGCAATGTTTTTAATGAGGCAACAATGGATCATGATAACATAGAATCTAAGACCAATTAGGAACCGGAGTCGATGGTCACATCAACAGTATCCGCGCCCTCTCGATGATCGAACTCGAATATTGTGGGCCATCACCCTCGGGTAATGATTTTTAGCAAGGAAGGAAACTTCATGCTTGAGCAGTCTAGGCTCCGTGGATAGAATTTATAGTAAGGGCTAAATGGTCAAATGAACCATGCCCGCGAAGACCACCTAAGCCATAACACGAAGATTTACACACTTACAATCTTGTATATTACACATAGGAATGAAAGAAAGTTTCTACCTTACAGATACATTTTTCTTCCCCTAAGACTATTACATTTTTTTCCTTAAGGATATCGAGCCCAAGGGCCGCCTCAATACGGATCGAATAGAATTCCCCCACTCGGGGACTGTCATCCAAGACAAACTCATACGTCTCGGGCCATCGATGACCGGAGGCATAAAGGCCTATTAGGCAGTTGCTAAACTTAATAGGCTACAGCCACCCCCACTCGGGGACTGTCGTCCAAGGCAAGCTCGGACGGCTCGGGCTATTGAAGCCCGGAGGTACAAAGCCTATTAGACAATACCTGAACTTAAAAGGCTACGACCATCCTAGAAATGACTCATAGACGTTCGAAGCCTATAATCAAAACATAAGGCCTTCAAAATTCCAAATCGGTTCAAAGGTTACCCTCGACAAAATTATAGTCTAAAGTCATCTAAACAAGTTGGGGAAAAGCTTCCGGTCATACCGAGCCCCAAAAAGTTTCAAACAAAATTCACATCGAGAAAAATTCTTGTTCGAACCTTCTGTCACGATCCGAATTACCCTCCGAATGGTCCTGTGACGGCACTTAGTCTCTACGACTAGGTAAACCTAAAACTTGCAGAGAAATAAAAGCAATATAATAAATTTAAATAGAAAAGGAGAAGAATACACTTAATTCAGCCACTCGGCATATACAATTTTACTTCCCAAAACCCGCAATGTCACGATAGTCACAAGCTCTCTACTAAATGTAGCTCATACAAAGAAGTAGGAGAAAATACATAAGTCATATATGCCTATGCTAGAGTAGTAGGGGACTCGTGTGATTCTGTGGATGCGGTAGAATTACCTCGCGGTCTCCTTGCAGCTGCTAGTGATACTCCTAACCACGATACTAGGTGCTGGTACCTGGATCTGTGCATGGAAAACATACGCATGAAAGGGCATAAGTACTCCACAATTGGTACCCAGTAAGTTCCAAGCCTAACCCCAGTCAAGTAGTGACGAGGTCAGGTTAAGGCTTTACTGGATTTTTATAGTAAAACAGTTTAAAAGTTGAACAGAGAAATATAGCAAACTACGGAAAAAACAGTACAAACGGTAAGCTGAAAGAAATAGTAAAAAGGGAGCCCTCCGCTCAGCACATCATATCTCACAGTGGCAAATATGCAATGCGGTACACGGGGAAAGCTCCCGGAATCTATTCCGTAGTCCCAATTTAAATATGGAATGCAGTAGAGGGGGAAAGCTCCCGGAATCTCGTTCGTAGTCCCAATTTAAATATGCGATGCAGTACAGGGGGAAAGCTCCTGGAATCTCGTCCGTAGTCCCAATTTAAATATGCAATGCGAATGAATGCCGGATGCAGCTTACCTTACAGTTCAGGAAAAAATAGCAGGCAATAGTACGGACAAAAACTACCTAACATGGTGCACATAGTGACAATTAAGGGAAAACTCAAGTAAACAGGTAGACATGCTTCTCCCTAAGCTAAACTACTCAGTTAGTGTAAGAAGCAGTGAAATAGGAATGAAAATGATTTATGTCATGGGGGAAAAAATAGTGTTTTAGAAAAAATGGCCCGTATACGTACTCGTCACCTCACGTATACGGCGCCCAAGCAACAAAACAGTATCAAAACAACTTAAGGGGAAGTTCCGAACACAGAGTTAGGCAAGCCACTTACCTCGGATGCGCTAATAAACTCAATACCACGCTCTTTCCACGAGTATCCGACTCCGGGTGGCCCAAATCTATTAAATTTGATTGCATAAAGTAAATATCAACTCAAGGAACCAAAATAGTTAATAAGTTCAAAGTTAATACGCGAAATTTCGAAAATTGCCCAAAAAGTCCCCCGGGGCCCACGTCTCGGAAATGGGTAAAAATTAAAAATTCCGAACACCCATTCTCTCACGAACTCACTCGAACAAGAATCATCGAAATCTGACGTCAAAATCTCCCTAAATCCTCAGATTCCTACTTGGGGAACCTTAATTCCATTTTCATGATTTATCCCCCAAATTCATTGATTAGATTGAGAAAATTGTTAGAGATTAATGATATACAAGTGAATTAAGGTTAGAAATCGTTACCTATGAAGCTCATCTTCAAAACCCACTGAAAATTGCCAAAACCCGAGCTCTACCTCGTTTTAGGAGATATGAATTTCAAACCCTCGGATTTTTGTATAAACAACCCAGGGATTCCGCACCAGCGACCCTTGGACCGCACCTGCGGAAAATCCATCGCAGGTGCGGAAACAGACTTAACAGGGCTGGGGCCGCACCTGCGGTCAATTGGCCGCATCTGCCAGACCGCACCTGCGGAACCCAGACCGCACCTGCGACCACTGGCAGCCCCTGCCCAAATTCTGCATCTGCGAGCCCAACTTCGCACATGCGATTCCCCGTCCGCAGGTGCGAAACACAAGAACCAGCAATGGTTAAGCTATGTTCCAAGTTCCAAAATCACCCATTGAGCATCTGAAACATCCCCGAGACCTCCAGGACCTCAACCAAACTTACCAACTAGTCCTAATACCTCATTCAAACTTGGTTGAGCCTTCAAAACACATCTCATAAAATCAAAATCATCAATTATGCATGGATTCAAGCCTAAGAACTTATGAAATTTCCAAAATCCACATCCGATGCCGAAACACGTCAAAACTCATCCGAATGACCTCAAATTTTACACATAGGTCATAAATAACACTACGGACATGTTGTCACTTCCGGAATTCCATTCCGAGCCCGATATCAAAATTTCACCTATCGGCCGAAATCGCTAAAATTTTAACTTTCACCAATTCAAGCCTAAATCTACTGCAGGCCTCGAAAACACTTTCCGAACACTCTCCTAACCCCGAAATCACCAAACGGAGCTAACGGAGTTGACGTAATTCCATTCCGATCCGTCTTCACACAGTTCCAACTACGACCCGATTTCTAAAGCCTAAACACACATATAAGGACTATGTGTCCAAAAACTCTCCGAATTTTACTACTCAACGTTCCGACAAGTCCCAAAAGTAGAAATAGACATGGGGAAAAAAGTTATTAGGGGATCGGGGCGCTAACTCTCAGAACGACCAACCGGGTCATCATATTCTCCCACTTTTAAGAAAATCGTTCGTCCTCGAACGAGTATAGAGACATACCTGAAGCTGTGAAAAGATGAGGGTACTGCTTGCACATATCCTGCTCGATCTCCCAAGTCGCCTCCTCGACCAGATGACCCCTCCCATGCACCTTCACTGATGCGATATCCTTTGACCTGAGCTTTCTGACCTGCCTATCCAATATAGCTACAGATACCTCAACATTTGATAGATCCTTGTCCAACTGGACTGAACTGAAATCCAAAACATGAGTCGGGTCACCGTGATACTTCCGGAGCATAGAGATATGGAATACCGGATGAACACCTGCTTGGCTAAGAGGCAAGTCCAATTCATAAGCAACCTCCCCAACCTGCTGCAATACCTCAAAAGGGCCAATAAATCTCGGACTCAACTTACCCTTCTTCCCGAACCTCATGATGCTCTTCATAGGCGATACCCGAAGCAACACTCGATCACCATCCATAAATGCCAAATCACGAATCTTCTGGTACGCATAATTCTTCTGCCTGGACTGAGTTGTGCGAAGCCTCTCCTGAATCACTTTCACCTTGTCCAGGGCATCCGGGACCAAATCTGTACCCAACAAATGGGCCTCGCCCAGCTCAAACCATCCTACTGGAGACCTGCACCACCTACCATACAAAGCCTCATACGGCGCCATCTGAATGCTGGACTGGTAGATGTTATTATAAGCAAACTCTGCAAGTGGAAAGTATCGGCCTATGACCCTCCAAAATCTATCACACAGGCACGGATCATATCCTCAAGAATTTGAATCGTGCGCTCGGACTGCCCGTCTGTCTGAGGGTGAAAGGTTGTACTCAACTCCACCCTGGTGCCTAACTCCTGCTGAACCACTTTCCAGAACCGTGAAGTGAATTGTGTACCTGTATCTGAAATGATAGATACTGGATATCGTGGAAGCGAACAATCTCCCTAATGTAAATCTCAGCCAACCTCTCGGAGGAATATGTAGTCAACACTGGAATGAAATGGGCTGATTTGGTCAGCCGATCCACAATCACCCAAATATCATCGAACTTCCTCAAAGTCTGAGGGAGTCCAACCATAAAGTCCATGGTGATCCGCTCCCACTTCCACTCCGGAAGCTCAATCTGTTGTAGTAACCCTCCCGGTCTCTAATGCTCACACTTGACTTGCTGACAGTTGAGAAACATGGCTACAAACTCCACTATATCCGTTATCCTCCTTCGCCACCAATAGTGTTGTCTCAGATCTTGGTACATCTTCGTGGTACCTGGGTGGATGGAATACCGCGAACTATGAGCCTCCTCAAGAATCAACTCCCGAAGCCCATCTACATTGGGCACACAGATACGACCCTGTATCTTCATCAAGCCGTCATCACCAATAGTCACATCCCTAGCATCACCCCGTCGAACTCTATCCTGAAGAGCCAGAAGGTTGGGATCATCATACTGGCGCTCTCTAATACGGTCATAAAGGGAAGATCGACCAACCACACAAGCAAATACCCGCCAAGGCTCAGAAAGATTCAACCTCACGAACTGACTGGCCAAGGACTGAACATCTAAGGCTAAGGGCATCTCAGCTGCATGAATATATGCCAACCTCCCAAAACTCTCCGCCCGGCGACTCAAGGCGTCGGCCACCATATTGGCCTTCCCCGGGTGGTATAATATAGTGATGTCATAATCCTTGAGTAACTCGAACCACCTATGATGGCGCAAATTGAGGTCTTTCTGCTTGAATATGTGTTGCAAACTCTGGTGATCCGTGAAAATCTCACAGGGAACACCGTATAGATAATGACGTCATATCTTCAGGGCGTGAACAATCGCTACCAACTCGAGATCATGAACTGGATAGTTCTTCTCATGCACCTTCAACTGTGTGGACGCGTAGGAAATCACCCTACCGTCCTGCATCAACACCACCCCAAGGCTAATCCTCGAAGCATCAAAATAGACTCTATAGGATCCTGAACCTGTAGGCAATACCAACACTGGATCTGTAGTCAGGGCTGTCTTGAGCTTCTAAAAGCTCTCCTCACACTCCTCAGACCACCTAAAAGGTGCACCCTTCTGGGTCAGTCTGGTCATAGGTGCTGCAATGGATGAAGATCCCTCCACAAAACGGCGATAGTACCCAGCCAAACCGAGGAAACTGCAAATCTCAGTAGCTGAAGACGGTCTAGGACAACTCTGCACTGCCTCCACTTTATTTGGATATACCTTGATCCCATCACAAGACACCACATGGCCTAAGAATGCCAAAATATCAAGCCAAAATTCACACTTAGAGAATATGGCATACAATTTCTTCTCCCTCAAAGTCTGAAGCACAGTTCGCAAATGTTGCTCATGGTCCTCCTGGGACCTAGAATATACCAAGATGTCATCAATGAACACGATGACGAAGGAATCAAGATAAGGACGAAATACATTGTGCATTAGGTGCATAAAGGATGCTGGATCATTGGTCAGCCCAAATGACATAACAAGGAACTCATAGTCGCCACATATGGTCTTGAAGGCAATCTTCGGGATGTCTGGTTCCCGAATCTTCAACTGATGATAGCCCGAATGCATGTAAATCTTGGAGAACACCCTAGCACCCTGTAACTGGTCAAATAAATCATCAATGCGAGGCAATGGGTACCTGTTCTTCACTGTAACCTTATTCAGCTGCCGGTAATCAATACACATACGCATCGAACCATCCTTTATCTTCACAAATAATACCGGAGCACCCCAAGGTGAAACACTGGGCCTGATGAAACCCTTATCAACCAACTCCTGCAACTGATCCTTCAATTCCTTCAACTCAAGAGGAGCCATACTATAGGGAGGAATGGAAATGGGTTGAGTGCCCGACAACAAATCAATACCGAAATCAATATCTCTGTCAGGCGGCATACCCGAAAGATCAGCTGGAAAAATATCGGGGTAGTCCCGCACAACCGGAACTGACTCAACTGAAGGGTTATCAACATTGACATCTCTCACATAGGCAAAATATGCATCGCACCCCTTCTCCACCATCCGCTGAGCTTTAAGAAAGGAAATGACTCAGTAGGGAGCATACTCTAAGGAACCTCTCTACTCTAACCTCGGTAAACCTGGCATAGCCAGCGTCACGGTCTTGGTGTGACAATAAAGAATAGCATAATGAGGCGACAACCAGTACATGCCTAAAATATCATCGAAATCTACCATACCGAGTAATAACAGATCAGCTCTGGTCTCAAAACCACTGATAACAATCAAACACGACCGATATACGCGGTCCACAACAAGAGAATCTCTCACGGGAGTAGAAACATATACGGGGAACTCAAAGAATCCCTAGATATCCCCAGGTGTGAAGCAAAATAAGAAGACACATATGAATACGTAGAGCCTGGATCAAATAATACCGATGCATCCCTATGACAAACAGGGACAATACCTGTGATGACTGAATCTGAAGCAACAGCCTCTGAACGGGCTGGAAGAGTATAATACCTAGCCTTCCCTCCCCCTCTAGGGCGACCTCGACCTCCCTGACCTCCACCTCGAGCTGTTTGAGAAGGTGGGGTAGTAGCTGGGGATGGAAGAATAGCTGGAGAACCCGGTGGAGCACGTGGGGTCTGATAAGACTGAGATGATGCACCCCTCCTAGCTCTGGGGAAATCTCTGATCACGTGGCGAGGGTCACCACACTCAAAACAACCCCTCGGAGGACGTGGCGGCTGGTGCTGACACTGAAATGGCCTGCTGGACTGGCCGGTGATAGCACCTCGAACAGGAGGCACATAAGATACTGGTGGCGTATAATAAGGCTCCTGAGGTCTAGGAGGAGATGAAATAACACTGGTTGCTGGAAGAGCTGAATGAACAGGGCGACTCATAAAACCCCTGCCAAAGCGTGCTGCTGGTGCATGAACTCCTGAAAAATGACAAGTCTCTTGAGACCTCTTGGCCTCTCTCTCCTCCTTGTCCCGGTATAGCATACTCTCAATCCTCCGGGCAATACTCACGGCCTGCTGGTAAAGGATATCTGTCTCCAACTCCCTAGCCATACTGGTCCGAATACTGGGGTGAAGTCCCTTAACGAAGCGTCTAACCCTCTTTCTGATAGTGGCAACTAGGGCTAGTGCATGGCGAGCCAAGTCACTGAAACGGAATGCATACTCTGACACAGTCATGGTACCCTGGAGTAACTGCTCAAACTCTGCATGCCAAGTATCCTGGAGGCTCTGAGGGACAAACTCAAGCAAAAGCATCTTGAAGAATTGATCCCAAGTAGGTGAAGCTGCCTCCTCGGGACTACTCAACTCATAGGCACGCCACCACTAATAAGCCGCTCCCCTCAGCTGGAAAATGGTGAAAGAAACCCCACTCGTCTCCACAATACCCATAGTGCGGAGAATGCGATGATACTCCTCAAGAAAACCCAGAGCGTCATCTGAAGCTAGTCCGCTGAAAACAGGTGGGTGGTACTTCTTGTACCTCTCAAGTCTGAGTTGCTCTGCCTCAGAAACAGCTACCCTGGTATCATGCTGAGCTGGAGCCGCAGAGGGCATAGTAATATACTCTGGAACCTGCCCAATATGGACCCTCTGCTCATGAGTACGGGTTGCGGGAGTCTGTGCCCCTCCCCCGGCCTTGGATGTAGCTGGAGCTATCGAGAGTAGTCCCGCCTGAAACAGAGTGCTGAAGGCGCTCATGAACTGAGCTAAAGTTTCCTGGAGGGCTGGAGTAATAATAGGGACCTCATGTGCCCCTCCAACTGTAGCTGTTGGGGGCTCCTTCGTCTCTGCTCTCGCCGGTGCTCGGGCTGCACCGTGTTCTCGTCCTCTACCCCGGCTCCTGCCTCTAGTGGCTCTGGCTGAGGGGCTCGGGTGCCTGGTCGTTAGTACGTCCGGTACGGGTACACACCATCTGTGAGGAAGAGTAGAATAGAGTTTTAGAGTTTTGATGACAATAACTGTCACGACCCAAATCCTAATTCAGGTCGTGATGGCGCCCAATGACGAGGTTAGGCAAGCCAACATGGATGATACTAAGTGTTACCCTTCCTATTTGATCAATTTTTCCAACGTTTACATGTTTTAAAAAATTATTAGCATGGTGATAACCTGTGATATGAAATAAAATCATAACGAAACATGGCCAAAAGGTAAGCATATGTATAAATATACCGCCCACAACTCAAAATATACGATACGTGTGTGCCAGGAACTAGTGTCACGAGTGTCACAGGCAACTATCTGACTATAGAAGGATAATATATATACAAGTCCACAGTCTGAATGAAATGGATGGGAAAATGACAAAAAGAAACTTCAGGGTGCTGCCAGGGATCGCCAGGAAGAGCAGCTCACCGTGAAGTCTAATCAACACAAGTCAGTATCTAGCACCGGCCTGATAGTACGATGTACCAGCCTCCGGACTTGTACAGTCAAGTACAGAAGAAGAAGTGCAGCATGAGTACATAATAAATATGTACCTAGTGAGTATCCCGTCTAAACTCGAAGGAGTAGTGATGAGAGGTCGACTAGATACTCGCTAAGGTCCAGCAATATAATATATAACGAGATATGGAAAAAGCAATAGGCATGTGAATCACTGAACAACAAGTACATAGAAAGTAATGTAACCCAGGTAAATATCAGAAAAATGAACAGCAAAGTACCAAAATCCTCTCATAACCAATACTTGGCAATCTCGTGACAAGTGACTCAGAACTCAAGTGATCATACACATACCAGGACAAGACAACCGGCCAGAGTCATAAGGGTGGTCATAAGGACTGAGGTCATAAGCTAACCTATGATCGCGAATCATACCTGCGACTCGCATGCTGACTCGATATAATAAGCTGACCCACGATCGCGCATCATACCTGCGACTCATGTGCTGACTCGATAATGATAAGCTGACCCACGATCGCGCATCATACCTGTGACTCGTATGCTGACTCAATAATGATAAGTTGACCCACGATCGCGCATCATACCTGCGACTTGTGTGCTGACTCGATAACAAGTGCATATATATATGTAAGTACGTATGTGTACCAACTCAACAGTGAACTCAATCGGACTGTGCCAATGCCAATGATAAATCAACTGGGGTTAAATCATAATGTTCCGCACTTCCATATCATCTCAGGAATAATATGCAATTCACAACACATCCAAAAGTACAAATAGGGCACATCGAGTCATGTTTGTGAATCCTAAAGTTACCCGACATAGAGGACTAGTCGCCACGTACGGACTCTCGTCACTTGGTACGTACGTAGCCCCCCCGCCCCAACATGTATATACAGTAAATGAGTACCTATGGGGACAATTTCCCCTTACAAGGTTGGAAAGGAAACTCACCTCGTGTCGAATCTACCTTCCGTACCAAGAACACGCCCGCAACTCCGACTCTATACCCGAGAACTCGTAACTGGAGTAGGAAAAATTCGTATAATATTCTTGTAGGAGCTCAAATCGTCACTGTTTCTAACGTTTTTAATTGTTGAAAGCTTTGAAGTAGCTAACGTTCTCTGAATTGTAAAATAATAATGCTTTTTGAATTTTGAGAGGTCCTAAGGTTTCTGATTGTTGCTAACGTTCTTCTTGAAGGAAGATGATATATCAAATGAGTTATGAATGTATTAGCTTCTGTTTCTAATGTTTCTTTTGAACTAAGAATTATATGCCAACAATGATTCATGGGTTCTGATCCTAAATGAGATAAGACACATAATAAAGTCTTATCTTGGTTACATATTACTTTAACCTAAGGTGGCCACATGGACTAAATGACTAAGAGTCATTCTTAGTCATCATGGCGTTGTGCCACGTTTTGGATGGTGTATTTATTAAATTTTATTCACTTATTAGTTAACTGGGTAATGTCCCGTTACCCGGTAATTAATCAATTACCCGCATAATTTAAAAATTACCACAAATTACTTAAAATTCTATTATCTTAATATAATTATATATACATTATATATTATACTACCGTGGCCATATGGTACCTTGCAAGGTACTAGTTTATAGTTATCGGGTATTATCGCTCGACCCATATTTTATCCCAAATTGGCCACTTTCAACAAAACTTGTTTTTCTTTAATTCGTGTACCCTTTATCCTTCATGACACTAAATTTTTCAGGCAAGTCATAAAAGACATAACAGAACTATTACCGGTCCCGATATTCCGTTCGGACCTCAATAACATAAAATCACATTCCAAACCAAATTTCAATCTTAAGGAAATTCTTATTTCTATATTGGGCGCCGAAATGCTCCCGGGTCATCGAAAACCTGTTCCGAACATACGCCCAAGTCCGAAATCATCATACGAATTTGTTGGAGTTATCGGAACTTGATTCCGATGTCGTTTGCTTAAAAATGTTGATCAAAGTCAAACTTGGCCAAACGGCCAACCTTAAGGAACCAAGTGTTCCTAAAGCACTCTAAACACTTCCAAAATCCGAACCACCCGTCCCCGCAAGTCATAAATCACAAGAAGCAGCTATGGGAAGTCTTGAGGTAGGGTAACGGGGTCCTAATACGCAGAACGACCGGTCGGGTCGTTACAATAACTAGCACGACAAGTAATTCCAAAGAATATGATTATTCTTAACAGTTACATAGCCTCTCGAAGATAGATACGGACATCTCTGCACCGATCCGCGAGACTCTAATAAACCGGCTTGTGACTTGTGACTCCTTTGAACCTAGATGCTCTGATACCAACTTGACACGACCCGAATTACTCTCTGAACGGTCTTGTGATGGCACCTAGTCTCCACGACTAGGTAAGCCTAAAACTTGAAGGGAAATAAAAGTAATATAATAATTTAAATAGAAAAGGAGAAGAAGACACTTAGTTCAGCCACTCGACATATACAATTTTACTTCCCCAAACACGGAATGTCAAGATAGTCACAAGCTCTGTACTAAATGTAGCTCTATACAAAGAAGTAGCAGAAAATACATAAGTCATCTATGCCTATGCTAGAGTAGAAGGGGACTCATGGGATTCTGTGGACATGGCAGAATTACCTCGCGGTCTCCTGCCAGCTGCTAGGGATACTCCTAACCACGATACTAAGTGCTGGTACCTGGATCTGCGCATGAAAAACATACACAGAAAAGGGCATGAGTACTCTTCAATTGGTACCAAGTAAGTGCCAAGCCTAAACCCAGTCAAGTAGTGACGAGGTCAGGTTAAGGCTCTACTGGATTTTTATAGTAAAACAGTTTAAAAGTTGAATAGAAAAATATAGCAAACTAAGGAAAAAATAGTAGAAACAATAAGCTGAAAGAAATAGTAAAAAGGGAGCCCTCGGCTCAGCACAACATATCTCACAGTAACAAATATGTAATGCAGTACAGGGGGAAAGCTCCCGGAGTCTAGTCCGTAGTCCCAATTTAAATATGCAATGCAGTACAGGGGGAAAGCTCCCGGAATCTCGTCCGTAGTCCACATTTAAATATGCGATGCAGTACAAGGGGAAAGCTCCCGAAATTTCATTCGTAGTCCTAATTTAAATATGCAGTGCGAATGAATGCCGGATGTAGCTTACCTAACAGTTCAGGGAAAAATAGCAGGAAATAGTACTGATAAAAACTACCTAGACATGGTGCACATAGTGACAATTAAGGGAAAACTCAAGTAAACAGGTATACATGCTTCTCCCTAAGCTAAACTACTCAGTTAGTGCAAGAAGCAGTGAAATAGGAATAAAAATGATTTATGTCATAGGGGAAAAATAGAGTTTTAGCAACAATGGCCCGTATACGTACTCGTCACCTCACGTATACGGGCAACAAAAAAGTATCAAAACAACTTAAGGGGAAGTCCCGAACACAGAGTTAGGCAAGCCACTTACCTCGACTGCACTAATCAACTCAGTACCACGCTCTTGCCATGAGTATCCGACTCCGGGTGGCCCAAATCTATTAAATTCAATTGCATAAAGTAAATATCAACTCAAGGAACCAAAATAGCTAATAAGTTCAAAGCTAATACATGAAATTTGAAAAATTACCCAAAACGTCCCCCGGGTCCACGTCTCGGAAAGGGGTAAAAATTACAAATTCTGACACCCATTCACTCAGGAACTCACTCGAACAAGAATAATCAAAATCCGACATCAAAATCTCCCTAAATCCTCATATTCTTACTTGGGGAACCTTCATCCCATTTTCATGATTTTCCCCCAAATTCATTGATTAGATTGAGGAAATTGTTAGATATTAATGATCTACAAGTGAATTAAAGTTAGAAATCATTACCTATGAAGCTCCTCTTCAAAACTCACTGAAAATCGCCAAAACACGAGCTCTAAATCGTTTTAGGAGATGTGAATTTCAAACCCTCGGATATTTGTATAAACAGCCCAAGGATTTCGCACCTGCGACCCTTGGTCCACACCTGCGGTGCAGCAGCTGCAGAAAATCCATCGCAGGTGCGAAAACATACTTAACAGGGTTGGGGCCGCACCTGCGGTCAATTGGCCGCATCTGCGGTCCTGCACCTGCGGAACCCAGACCGCATCTGCGGTCCATTCTGAGCCCGACATCAAAATTTCACCCGGCCGAAATCGCTGAAATTCTAACTTTCACCAATTCAAGCCAAAATCTACTGCATGCCTCAAAAACACTTTCTGAACATGCTCCTAACCCTAAAATCACCCAACGGAGCTAACGGAGTTGACAGAATTCCATTCCGGATCCGTCTTCACACAGTTCCAACTACAACTCGATTTCTAAAGCCTAAACTCACATATAAGGACTATGTGTCCAAAAACTCTACGAATTTTACCACTCAACGTTCCGACAAGTCCCAAAAGCAAAAATAGACATGGGGAAAATAGTTATTAGGGGATTAGGGTGCTAACTCTCAAAACGGACGACCGGGTCGCCACACCTTCGAACAAAAACTTATTACTATATTTTATTCCGTGCTAAGGCATTTAAAATCTTTTCAATTATAAAAGAGGATGCCAAAAGTACTGGAATCGACAATTTCCAAAAGGAAAAAAGCCTTATATACATTCCAAACAAGTCTTTACAAATGCCAATTAAACGTCCTCAACAAAATAAATGTAGAAAGTGGAAAAAGAAATATTCCTAAGGTACCTACACCTGATCTTCACCAGAACCCACCTCGTCACCAAAGCCATCGAGGTCTTCTCCATCCTCGGGTTTGACGGAGCCCTCGGAGCCTTCCTCGCCCTCGGGTTTAGCTAGATTCTTGGCCTCGGCCTCGAGCCATTTCGCCTCTTCAATCTCGGTCGACAGGTTGAAACCTCAGGCATGGATCTTCTCGAGGGTCTCTCTTCGAGACAACCAATACTCAACACTAACATTCAGGCGGGCCTCGGCTGCCTCAAGATCAGCCCTATGCTGGGCCACCATCTCTTCAGCATCAACCTTGGTTATTTCAAACACGGACTTTGCTCTTTAGAGCTCCTTGCCAGGGAAATCACATTGAGCAATGGCCGAGCCTACTTGAGACTGGAGGTCTTCGATTTGTCGAACCTGTGCTTCGGCCTTATCTTTCTCCACTCAGAGTTGGACATCTACCGATGCCAGCTTTTCCTCAGCGGTCTCCTTCTCCGAAGCCTGCCGGTCGATAAGGTCAATCTTCTACTAGACCTACGAGGTTTGATTGTTAGTCCCCATGGCTAACTTGTCATCGCTAACTTCAAAAATCTTTACATGTTCCACCAGGTCGCCATGCTCCTTCTGTGCCGCATTCAACTTGGCGCGGAGACTCTTGACAGCTTATTCGTGTTGCTGCTGAGAAGCTTATACGTGTACCTCTTCTCGATAAAATCCCTGATCTCAACCTCGATCTGGTTAGCCTCAACCTGGTACAGGAGAAAACTTTCATGATAAAGTACCGAGGTCTGCAAAATATAGAAGATAGAAGACACGAGAGATATCAAAAACTAAGTCAGAAGATGAAAGAGCGTAATGACATCTTACCCGATTCATCGCCTGCTATGCTTTGTTAAACAAGCACGACACATCTACCTGATTCATTTTTGCTTGGTTTTCTTCGGTTACTAGGCACCAGAGGTAGCTCACTACTCCGACGGGGAAGGATAGAGTCCGGGAATCCTCCGGGACGGTGATGATTATTAACCACTTACGTTCGGGATCCATGCTAGGGACAAGGAACTAGATGATTAATTTTGGGATCGATTCAGCCTGCCGACCTCTGATGAAGAAGAAGAAGAAGAAGAAGATCTTCTCGTAGACCCCGGAGTGTCAGTAGGCTTTGGAAGAACTCAAACGGTACCTTTCGAGTCCGCATTTACTTCATACTCCGAAGGCAGATGAGCAGTTGTACCTGTACTTTGCGGTATCCAAGATAGTGATATGAGGAGTCTTAGTCCAGGAAAAAGAAGGCACGCAATTCCCTATATATTACGCTAGCAGGACTCTAGGCGAGCCGAAATAAGGCATCCTCACATGGAGAAATTGACGCTCGCTTTGCTAAGCTCTCCAAGGAAGCTAAGACCATACGTTCAATGCCATCCCATATATGTCGTGACCACTTACCCATTGAGGAACATAATGTACAAACCCGAGCTCTCAGGACGGATGGTGCTTCGAACGCAAAGGGGTCCGGACTCGACATCGTGTTGAAGTCACCCAAGGGTAACGTAGTTAGGTAAGCTATTAGAACTGTGAAATTAACTAACAATGAGGCCGAGTATGAGGCCATGATTGCAGGTCTCGAAATGGCTAAAATCCTGGGAGTCGAGGTGATTGAAGCTAAATGTGATTCCCTCCTTGTGGTGAATCAAGTCAATGGGACGTTCGAAGCGAAAGAGGAATAAATGAAAAGATACTTGGAAAACATTTAGGCAACACTACACGATTCAAGGAGTGGACCCAAAAACATGTACCCCGGATCAAAACAGCGAACCTGATGCTCTAGCCAACTTGGGGTCGGCAATTGATGAAGATGAATTCAACCCAGGAATGGTCGTAGAACTCGTGAAATCGGTAGTGGATGAAGGCCACGCCGAGATAAACTCGACAAGCTTGACATCGGACTAGAGAACTAAGTATATAGATTACTTGAAGACCAGAAAGCTGCCCTCAGATCCTAAAGAATCAAGAGCTCTGCGCACGAAGGCGGTCAGGTTCAGCCTGCCCGAGGATAACACCCTGTTCAGAAGAACGTTCGATGGCCCACTCCCATATGTCTGGGACCGGGAGACACCGAATACGTTTTTAGGGAAATTCACTAAGGCACCTACATGAATCATTCCGGGGATGAATTGTTGGTTCTTAAAAAAATCAGAGTCGACTATTACTCGATCGACATGGAGAAAGATGCAAAGTAGTTCGTACGAAAATGTGGCGGCTGTCAGAGGCACCCATTCCATCTTGTCACCTTGTCTGTTCATGAAGTGGGGAATGGACATCGTCGGTCCCCTGCCATGGGCACCCGGGAAGGCTCAATTTATATTATTTATGACTTACTATTTTTCTAACTGGGTTGAAGCTCAGGCATTTTGAGAAAGTAAGATAAAAAGAAGTCATTGATTTTATTTGGGACCACATAATATATCAGTTTGGAGCTTTGGCCAAAATCGAATGTGACAACGGGAAGCAGTTCATAGGCGGTAAGGGAAGCAAATTTTTATGCACCATAAGATCAAAAAGATCCTATCAACACCCTATCACCCTAGTGGGAATGGGCAGGCGGAGTCTACAAACAAAACCATACTCCAAAACCTTAAGAAGAGGTTGACCGATGCCAAAACAAAATGGAGGGAAATTTTTCCCCAAGTCATGTGGGCATACCGTACGACCTCAAAGTCTAGTAATGGGCCACCCCGTTTTCATTGGCATACGGTGCTAAAGCACTAATACCGGTCGAGGTAGGAGAACTGAGTTTTAGGTTTCGATATACGACCGAAGAGTCAAATGGTGAGGCCATGAGCACGAGCCTGGAACTATTGGATAAGAGGCGCGAGGCTGCCCTTGTCTGGTTGGTCGCCCAGAAACAACGGATCGAAAGGTATTACAACATGAGAGCCAACCTCTGACACTTCAATATCAGGGACCTGGTTGTTTTATGGAAGGTGACACTAAACACCCGGAACCCGACCGAAGGGAAGCTGATATCGAATTGGGAAGATCCATATCGAATTATCGAGATTACCGGCAAACGTTCATACAATCTCGAAGCTGGTAACAATGAGCGGCTACCGAACAACTGGAACGTAACCCACATAAAAATATACTAATGCTAAGGTACGACCCCGTTCTTTCTTTTTTTGACAAAAATTGTGAATTGGACTAACACTTGTAGGCAACAACCAAAGGATGATGTAGTTGTTAGGCCTGAAATCACACATTGTACTCTTTTACCCTTGAACCGATTTTGTCCCAGATGGGTTTTCTAGCAAGGTTTTTTATGAGGCAACAGTGGATCGTGCTAATCTAGAATCTAAGACCAATTAGGAACCGGAGTCGATGGTCACATCAACAGTATCCGCGTACTCTCGACGATAGACCTCGAATACTGTGGGACATCACCCCCGGATAATGATTTTTAGCAAGGAAGGAAACTCCGTGCTTGAGCAATCTAGGCTCTGTCGATAGGATTTATAGTAAGGGCCAAACGGTCAAATGAACCATGTCCGCGTAGACCACCTAAGCCATAACACGAAGTTTGTACACACTTATAATCTTGTATATTACGCACATGAATGAAAGAAAGTTTCTACCTTACAGATATATTTTTCTTCCCTTAAGACTATTACATTTTGTTCCTTAAGGATATCGAGCCCAAGGGCCGCCTCAATACGGATCGAATAGACCGCCCCCACTCGAGGACTGTCGTCCAAGACAAACTCAAATGGCTCGGGCTATCGATGACCGGAGGCATAAAGGCCTATTAGGAAGTGCCTAAACTTAAGAGGCTACGACCACCCACACTCGGGGACTGTCGTCCAAGGAAGGCATAGACGGCTCGGGCTATTCAAGCCCGGAGGTACAAAGCCTATTAGACAGTACCTGAACTTAAAAGGCTACGAACATCCTAGAAACGACTCGGAGACGTTCGAAGACTATAATCAAAACATAAGGCCTTCAAAATACCAAATCGGTTCAAAGATTACCATCGGCAAAATTATAGTCTAAAGTCATCTAAACAAGCACTTTGGGGGAAAACTTCCGGTCATACCGAGCCCCAACAAGTTTCAAACAAAATTCACATCGAGAACAATTCATTTTCAAACCTTCGAACAAAAACTTATTACTATATTTTATTTTGTGCTAAGGCATTTAAAATCTTTGCAATTATAAAATAAGATGCCAAAAGTAATGGACTCGAAAATTGCCAAAAGGGAAAAGCCTTATATACATTCCAAACAAGTCTTTACAAAGGCCAATGAAAACGGCCTCAACAAAATAAATGTAAAAACTGAAAAAACAAGATTCCTAAGGCACCTACACCTGATCTTCACCAGAACCCGCCTCGTCACCAGAGCCGTCTGGGTCTTCTCCATCCTCGGGTTTGCCAGAGCTCTCACAGCCTTCCTCTCCCTCGGGTTTAGCCAGCATCTTGGCCTCGGCCTCGAGCCTCTTCAATCTAGGCCGACAGGTTGAAACCTCGGGCATGGATCTCCTCGAGGGTCTCCCTTCGAGACAACCACTTCACATACTAAACACTAACTTTCAGGCGGGCCTCGGCTGCCTCAACATCAGCCCTATGCTGGGCCACCATCTCTTCAGCATCAGCCTTGGTTATTTCAAACATGGACTTCACTCTTTCGAGCTCCTTGCTAGGGGCATCGCGTTCAGCAAAGGTCGAGCCCAGTTGAGACTGGAGGTCTTCGATTTGTCGAACCCATGCTTCGGCCTTCTCTTTCACCACTCGGAGTTTTACATCTACCAATGCCAGATGTTCCCGAGCGGTCTCGTTATCCGAATTCTGCCGATCCATTTTCTCCTTCCAGACATCGGTTATGGCCTTGAACTCGTTCATTTCATCTCGGAGTTGGTCGATATGGTCAATCTTCTACTAGACTTGCGAGGTCATATTTTTAGTCACCATGGCTAACTTGTCATCGCTAACTTCAAAAATCTTTACCTGTTCCACCAGGTCGGCATGCTCCTTCTGTGCCGCATTCAACTTGGCGCGGAGACTCTTGACAACTTCTTCGTGTTGCTGCTGGGAAGCTTATACGTGTACCTCTTCTCAGCAAACTCTATTACCTCGGCCTCGATCTGGTTAGCCTCATCCTGGTACAGGAGAAAACTTTCATGATAAAGTATCGAGGCCTGCAAAAGATAGAAGACATGCGAGATATCAAAAACTAAGTCAGAAGATGAAAGAGTGTAATGACATCTTACCCGATTCAGCGCCTACTACGCTTTGTTAAACAAGCACGACACATCCACCTCACTCATTTTTTCTTGGTCTTTTTCGGTTACCAGGCACCAGATGTAGCTCACTACTCCAACGGGTAAGGATAGAGTCCGGGAATCCTCCAGGACGATGACGATTATTAACCACTTACGTCCGGGATCCATGCTCAGAGCAGGGAACTAGATGATTAATTTTGGGATCGATTCAGCTTGCTGACCTCTGAAGAAGAAGAAGAAGAATATCTTCTCGTGGACACCGGAGTGCCAGCAGGCTTTGGAAGAACTCAAATGTTACATTTCGAGTCTGCCTTTACTTCATACTCCGAAGGCAGCCGAGCAGGTTTACATGTACTTAGCGGTATCCAAGATAGCGATAAGTGGAGTCCTAGTCCGGGAAGAAGAAGGTACACAATTCCCTATATATTACGCTAGCAGGACTCTAGGCGAGCCGAAACGAGGTATCCTCACCTGGAGAAATTGACACTCGCTTTACTAAACTCTCCAAGGAAGCTAAGACCATATTTCAGTGCCATCACATATGTGTCGTGACCACTTACCCATTGAGGAACATAATGTACAAACCCGAGCTCTCGGGATGATTTGCCAAATGGGCCTTGGAAATTAGTGGGTACGATATTGATTATCGACCCCGAACCGCAAGCAAATCTCAAATTATTTCATACTTTGTGGCTGATTTGTCTTCGACCTTAATACCTGAAGTCGAAAAGGAATTGTTGTTAACTTCGAGAACCTCCTCAAGGATCAGGACCCTCATTACGGATGGTTCTTTGAATGCAAAGGGGCCCGAACTCGACATCGTGTTGAAACCGCCCAGGGGTAACGTAGTTAGGTAAGATATTAGAACTGTGAAATTAACTAACAATGAGGCCGAGTATGAGGCCATGATTGCATGTCTCGAAATGGCTAAAAGAGTGGGGGTCTAGGTGAT
The DNA here is from genome assembly GCA_005239495.1 of Nicotiana undulata. Taxonomy (NCBI): domain Eukaryota; kingdom Viridiplantae; phylum Streptophyta; class Magnoliopsida; order Solanales; family Solanaceae; genus Nicotiana; species Nicotiana undulata. The sequence goes on along the minus strand of ML248566.1, from coordinate 15,551 downwards.
CGAAGCTAAATGTGATTCCCTCCTTGTGGTGAATCAAGTCAATGGGACGTTCGAAGTGAAAGAGGAACAAATGAAAGGATACCTGGAAAAACTATAGGCAACACAACATCGATTCAAGGAGTGGACCCTGCAACATGTACCTTGGGATCAAAATAGTGAACCTGATGCGCTAGCCAACTTGGGTCGGCAATTGATGAAGATGAATTTAGCTCGGGAACGTTCATAGAACTCGTGAAATCGGTAGTGGATGAAGGCCATGCCGAGATAAACTCAACAAGCTTGACATCGGACTAGAGAATTAAGTATATAAATTACCTGAAGACCAGGAACTTGCCCTCAGATCCTAAAGAATCGAGAGCTCTGCGCACGAAGGCGGTCAGGTTCAGCTTATATGAGGCTAACACCCTATTCAGAAGAACGTTTGACGACACCAGATACGTTTTGAGGGAAATTCAAAAAGGAACCTACATGAATCATTCGGGGGATGAATTGTTGGTTCGTAAGAAAATCAGAGCCGACTATTACTGGATAGACATGAAAAAAGATGCGAAGGAGTTCATACGGAAATGTGGCGGCTGTTAGAGGCACGTATTCCATCTTGTCACCTTGTTCGTTCATGAAGTAGGGAATGGACATCGTCGATCCCTGGCCATGGGCACCCGAGAAGGCTGAATTTATATTATTTATGACTTACTATTTTTCTAACTTGGTTGAAGCTCAAGCATTTGAGAAAGTCAAAGAAAAAGAAGTCATTGATTTTATTCGGGACCACATAATATGTCAGTTTGGAACTTTGGCCAAAATCATATGTGACAACGGGAAGCAGTTCATAGGCAGTAAGGAAAGCAAATATTTTGAGGACTATAAGATCAAAAATATCCTATCAACACCCTATCACCCTAGTGGGAATGGGCAGACGGAGTCTACAAACAAGACCATACTCCAAAACTTTAAGAAGAGGTTGACAGATGCCAAAGAAAAATGGAGGGAAAGTTTCCGGAGTCATGTGGGCATACTGTACGACCTCAAAGTCTAGTAATGGGCCACCCCGTTTTCATTGGTATACGGTGCTGAAGCTCTAATGCCCGTCGAGGTAGGAGAATCGGGTTTTAGGTTTCGATATACAAACAAAGAGTCAAATGGTGAGTCCATGAGCAAGAGCCTGGAACTATTAGATGAGAGGCGCGAGGCTGCCCTTGTCTGGTTGGCCGCCAAGAAACAACGGATCGAAAGGTATTACAACATGAGAGCCAACCTCTGACACTTCAATATCAGGGACTTGGTGTTATGAAAAGTTACACTAAACACACGCAACCCGACCGAAGGGAAGCTGGGATCGAATTGGGAAGGTCCATATCGAATTATCGAGATTACCGGTAAAAGTTCATACAAACTCGAAGCTGGGAACAGTAAGCATCTACGGAAGAACTGGAATGTATCCCACATAAAAAGATACTACTGCTAAGGTACGACCCCGTTATTTTTTTTTTTTTACATAAATTGTGAATTGGACTAACACTTATAGGAAACAACCAAAGGATGATGTAGTTGTTAGGACTGAAAGCACGCGTTGTACTCTTTTACCCTTGAACCGGTTTTGTCCCAGTTGGGTTTTCTAGCAAGGTTTTTAATGAGGCAAAAGTGGATCGTGCTAACCTAGAATCAAAGACCAATTAGGAACCGGAGTCGATGGTCACATCAACAGTATTCGCGCCCTCTCGACGATCGACCTCGAATACTGTGGGCCAACTTCGTGCTTGAGCAGTCTAGGCTCTGTGGATTGGATTTATAGTAAGGGCCAAACGGTCAAATGAACCATGCCCGCGTAGTCCACCTAAGCCGTAACACGAAGCGTGTACACACTTAAAATCTTGTATATTACGCATAGGAATGAAATAAAGTTTCTACCTTACAGATACATTTTTCTTCCCTTAAGACTATTACATTTTGTTCCTTAATGATATCGAACCCAAGGGTCTCCTCAATACGGATCGAATAGACTGCCCTCACTCGGGGACTGTCGTCCAAGACAAACTTAGACGGCTCGGGCTATCGATGACCGGAGGCATAAAGGCATATTAGGCAGTGCCTAAACTTAAGAGGCTATGGCCACCCCCACTCATGGACTGTCGTCCAAGGCAAGCTCAAACCTCTCGGGCTATTGAAGCCCGGAGGTATAAAGCCTATTAGACAAGACCTGAACTTAAAAGGCTACGACTATCCTAGAAATGACCCGGAGACGTTCAAAGCCTATATTCAAAACATAAGGCCTTCAAATTCCAAATCGGTTCACAGATTACCCTCGGCAAAATTATAGTCTAAAGTCATCTAAACAAGCACTTTTGGGAAAAACTTTCGGTCATACCGAGCCCCAACAAGTTTCAAACAAAATTCACATCGAGAATAATTCTTTTTCAAACCTTCGAACAAAAACTTATTACTATATTTTATTTTGTGCTAAGGCATTTAAAATCTTTGCAATTATAAAATAGGATGCCAAAACTAATGGACTCGACAATTTCCAAAAGGGAAAAAGCCTTATATACATTCCAAACAAGTCTTTACAAAGGCCAATAAAAACGGCCTCAACAAAATAAATGTACAAACTGCAAAAACAAAGATTCCTAAGGCACCTACACCTGATCTTCACTAGAACCCGCCTCGTCACCAGAGCCGTCGGGATCTTCTCCATCATCGGGTTTGCCGGAGCCCTCGGAGCCTTCCTCACCCTCGGGTTTAGCCAGCTTCTTAGCCTCGGCGTCGAGCCTTTTCTCCTCTTCAATCTCGATCGACAAGTTGAAACCTCGGGCATGGATCTCTTTGAGGGTCTCCCTTTGAGACAACCACTACACATACTCAACACTAACTTTCAGGCGGGCCTCGGCTGCCTCAACATCAGCTCTATGATGGGCCACCATCTCTTCAGCATCAGCCTTGGTTATTTCAAACACGGACTTTGCTCTTTCGAGCTCCTTGCCAGGGGCATCGCGTTCAACAATGGCTGAGCCCAGTTGAGACTGGAGGTCTTCGATTTGTTGAACCCATGCTTCGGCCTTATCTTTCGCCACTCAGAGTTTGACATCTATTGATTCTAGCTTTTCCCGAGCGGTCTCCTTCTCTGAATCCTGCCGATCCATTTTCTCCTTCCAGACATCGGCTATGGCCTTGACCTCGTTCATTTCATCCCAGAGTTGGTCGATATGGTCAATCTTCTACTGGACCTGCGATGTTTGATTGTTAGTCGCCATGGCTAAGTTGTCATCACTAACTTCAAAAATATTTACGTATTCCACCAGGTTGGCATGCTCCTTCTGTGCCGCATTTAACTTGGCGCGGAGACTCTTGACAGCTTCTTCGTGTTGCTGCTGAGAATCTTATACGTGTACCTCTTCTCAGCAAACTCCCTGACCTCGGCCTCGATCTGGTTAGCCTCATCCTGGTACATGAGAAAACTTTCATGATAAAGTATTGAGACCTGCAAAAGATAGAAGATAGAAGACATGAGATTATCAAAAACTAAGTCAGAAGATTAAAGAGCGTAATGACATCTTACCCGATTCAGCGCCTGCTACGCTTTGTTAAACAAGCACAACACATCCACCTCGTTAATCTTTACTTGGTCTTCTTCGGTTATCAGGCACCAGAGGTAGCTCACTACTCCGACGCGGAAGGATAGAGTCCGGGCATCCTCCGGGATGGTGATGATTATTAACCACTTACGTCCGGGATCTATGCTCGAGGCAGGGAACTAGATGATTAATTTTGGGATCGATTCAGCCTGCCAACCTCTGAAGATTGGTCTTTCCTCGGCACCTCAAAGTCACCCAACCCGAAGAAGTCTTCCAGATCAGTCGAGTCCACACCTTCAAAAAAAGAACGAAGGGGATCGTCCGTACTGTGTACCCCTTCGTTGGATCAGTCCTTCACCGTCCGAGCTTCATAAAAGATAGAATCGGTGAATGAAGGTGACCCGAAAATCTCTATGACACCAGGCGGAGTGAAGCTAACATCGTGATAGGCCTCAACCCTCATCTCTACATCGGCCTCCCAAACACGAGGAGTGTCGATCGCCGTTGTTTCCCCCTCGGTTGCCGCTCGCTCATCGGGGGAGGTCGATTTATAGGCCACAAGAATATCGTCCTCCTCGAGTTCATCCCTGAGCTAGAAAATCAAGTCCAAGTCGGTAGCTCAAGAGCTAGATCTCTCCTTCAACTTACGGGACAACCTTCTCCTTGACTTCTTCTTCTCTGAGCTCGGGGAACTCGGAGCCCTACTTTTCTTCTTTTCTCCTACTGCAGCCTCGAGCTGCTCCGAAGCGGAGGGATCAACGGACATGTCCCTTCTCCCTACTAATGTCCTAAGCTCAATGGTCTTAAGAAAGCGTGCGAAAATAAAAGAGAGGGAATGAGAATATGGTGCTGAGAAAGAAGCCTAGTGTTACTTATTTGGGAAAGAGATCTTACCATGGGAATTGGCCTCCCAACGTCCCTTAAAGAGTTCGGGCCACGTGCGCACAGAATAAGGCATCTGTGAACAAATTCCCTCAATCTATTCCTTGAGCCAAGGAAGGGTGTTTTGGACTCGAGCAAGAGCTGCACCATCGCAAATACTGATGAGAAAAAGGGAGATGAACATAAAATCGACAGTTAAAGGAAAGTTATGCCTATGTGATACATTCCACTGCTCGGGGAATGGCCTAAACTCGGTAGGGATCAAACTGCAATCCTCACCCGGACAAAGCGTCCCTGCCAGCCCCGATCCCGGTCCTTATCGATGCTTGAAAATGGGGCTTTGCTAGCCCGACGTACTAGCTTTATTAGCCCATTGAGAGTTGATCTTCTTTCAGCTAAGAGAGATGCTAGCATTGAATGAAGGTGATTCGCCAATATTTGGAATAAATAACCTTCTATAATGAAGATTAGGATGCCCCCCCCCCCCGAAAGATTTGGGGACTGTACACATGGAGTAGAAGATCGATGGAGAACCGATAAGAGTCGATTTTGTTCATAAAGTATCGAAGGAGGATTACGATCCTCCGCAGCGACGGATGGATCTGATTGAGGCATACGTCATACCTCCTATAGAAGTCCAGAATAACCGGGTCCATAGGGCCTAGTGTGAAAGGATAAGTATAAACACTCAAATACCCCTCCACATGGGTAGTAATGTCGTCATCGGGCACAGGAATTACTACGTCCTTATACACCCAATCGCAGTCCTTTTGAACCGCAAGAAGGATGTCTTCGATGATGGAGCATATGTACCTAGATACTGCCTCACACCGGCCCTGCACTGACGAGGGCCTTTCAACCTTAAAGTCGTCCACGATCGAACACCTCCCGGGGACGAACATTTTCAAGGGAGGCTCGACAGCCAGTTAACTGGTAGCCATGCCCAGAGATGATCTCTCGAGGAAGACCACATCGGGTGTGGTCTCTTCAATTTCTATGGTCGACTGTGAAGAAGAAGAAGCAACTTTTTGAGGAACAGTATTAGACGTTTTCGCCATTGTTATCTGGAAAATGTTTGAAAAATATGAAGATAGGTGGGAGATGAAAGGTAAAAGCTCTGCTGAGAAAATCAAGTGCGCCGGTTTGGGTAGAAAATAAGTAAAAACTTGCAATTTAATGAGAAATCTTGAAGAACGGAGGTAAAAATGCTGGAGTATGAAAAAAGGGCAGTGATATCCTGAAGATTCGAAGATAGAAGCTTGGTCAAAAGGTATAAAATGAACGAAGAAGGGCAGTATTTATAGAGGCTTCGCACTGTTTCGCATCCAGGGATGGCCTGCCGATGGCCGACACGCTTTGAAGTCCTTATGGCGCAACTAACGGGACATTTTGGGTTCTTTGTCATTTCTGTCACAGCCTATTGAAGAAGGAATCAAAGTTATCATGTTGTTTCTTGTAATTTCCATAAGCTTACTCTGTGAGAAACAAGGGGACTATCTGTTTACAGGTGAAATCGAGCCCATGGGATGCCCAGACTTTCGATGGAATCAGCGGAGCAAGAGACGTGTCGGTAAGGAACCGGAATCGAGGCAAGGAGCCCCTCGAGCCAGGGACCGGGCAAAACGCCTGCCCACGGGAGTATCGAGGCCATGACCCCCAGGTTGGGTTCGAACCCAAAGACCTCAGAGACCATTACCAGATAATCAAGAACGAGCAACAAAAGGTCGTGATATCCGTGACCAGCCGGATGTCACGGCGTGAATCTCGGCACGTATCGGCAGAAAATCAGTGATTAGTTAAACAAAAGATTTTTACCTTTTAGGGTAGAACTCTCTTACTATATAAATGAGGGCTAATTATTTATTAAGGGAGACGGTAACACGCATATCAAGGCAATATACTCTTATTTTCTCTGTTATTCAAAGTTCTTATTTTTGTTCATTAATTCATCAGTAACATGAGCCCAGAATCGAAGGCATGCATTTCATTAAGTTGTTACTAAGTTTGGGATCACTCTTCTTGATTGATTTGATAATTTATTACGTCCTTTATCTGTTTAATCTAACACAATTTATCGTTTGTATTGAATTAACTCATATATCTTTAAAATCATTTACAAATTTAATTGTTATCCGTTTTCAAGTAATAAAAAAGAATTATCAAATTAAGCAACTTATATTATGTGCGTGAATGAATATAGTCAATTATGCTGTCTAATTTAACCAAAACACCGTCATGTTAATTAGTGTTCCTTCTTGGGAGAAAATTGTCTTCCCACTAATAGAGCAGATTTTCTTTTTGGGAAAGATACAATCTTGATCTTACTTGTTAACAACCTTAAATATTATTCTCGTAATAATTCAACTGATCCCATTCATTAAAATTAAAAAAGAATAAACGAATCACATATAGCCTTCATCATTTAATTAGAATGTACATTTATGGTCCTTCGGTTGATAAATTTTCATGATTTAACATATCTCCAACTCAAATAAGGAGTATAAGTGCACAAATAAATTTAATCTTAACAAAAAAGATGAGGGGTCACATCAACGCTCAAAGCACCAAAATAATTGAGACCTTTACTTAGTAGGAAATCACAAATTATCTAAATCATCACAAAAAAAAAAAAAAAGGCACTTCGAGAAGGATACCCTTCAATAGATTATGAGCAGTAACTTCAGGAGCAACTTTTTACAAAATAATTGATGGTGGAATGAATTTTCGTTGAGGTAACTTGTCATTACCGAAAGCAACTCCCAAAACTTTATTTTTGTTTTCAGCACTAGAATAAGGAATTGAGCTTGGTCAGAATTCCAACCAAAGAATAGGGCCACTAGTCCTTTTCCATACAAACCGCAGCGACAACTCCCTAATTCTCAGTGATCTTATATATAACAAACATCCAAAACTGTGTCTCTTTAACATTCAGTGAAACATAAAAACCGTGTATAATAATTAATTATGGCTAGCCAAAGATTTGCTCGTCCAATTTTTGACAATCCTTTTCTCAAGATTCAAGAATTACCAGGCGACACAGTAAAACGGAACTCTGAATCCCTTACGCAAGCCAATTCTGATCCCAGAGGCACATCTCTAGTCATTTCCAGGGACGTGACCCTTGACACCAACAAAAAAACTTGGCTTCGACTTTACGTCCCACGACGGGTAACAAAAGCTTCTGCTCCTAAGAAATTGCCTGTCATAGTCTACTATCACGGCGGAGGCTTTGTTTATTTCCATGCCAATACTTTTATCTTCGATGTATTTTGTCAAGCACTTTCTGAAAGAGTTGGTGCTATGGTTATTTCACTCGAATATCGTCTTGCCCCTGAACACCGCCTTCCTGCTGCTTACGAAGATGCCATGGATGGATTACATTGGATTAAGTCCACTAAGGATGAATGGGTCAGCAATTACGCTGATTTGAGTCGTATCTATCTTTATGGAACCAGCGCTGGAGGCAATTTAGCATATCATGCAGGTATATTTGACTAACCAGCTCTATCTCTATGTGAAAGCTAATAATGTATTTTTCAAAATGGATTGATTTAGTAACCTCTTTATGCAGGATTACGTGCGGCAGCTGCAGCTAAAGAACTAGAGCCCTTAAGAATCAAAGGGTTGATTTTGCATCATCCATATTTCAGTGGGAAAAACAGGACAGAATCAGAGGAGAAGCTAAAAGATGATCAGCTTTTGCCACTGCATGCAATTGACAAGATGTTCGATTTGTGTTTGCCAAAAGGGGTGGATCATGATCATGAATATTGCAATCCATGTGCAAATGGAGGGTCAAAACATTTAGATGATATGAAGGAATTAGGTTGGAAGGTTTTGGTAAGTGGTGTATGTGAAGATCCTCTGGTTGATGCTGCACGTAACTGTGTCAACTTGTTGGAAGAGAAAGGTATAAAAGTTTACAAGTTCTTTAGAGATGGTTACCATGCTATGGAAGTGTTCGATCAATCAATGGCAGCAGCTTTATATGATGCCACCAGGGATTTCTTAAATGCTAGTAAAAATTAAAAATGTAGTAGTAATTAATACGTATACTTATTTCATTCTCATGCTGGTAAAGTTTCGTTTTGTGCAAATAAGAGAGGAGCAGCATACTGTTTTTCTATGAAGATAGTAGTTTCTCTGTTTTTTATTTTCGTTTTGGAGAAGCAAAAACTTCCATAGCTCAACCAAAAATCCATAAGTATGCGTTTTTGAGTACAATACATACAGTTGAAGTTGAAACAAATTATAGTACTCCTATTTGAGTTTGTGGAAAAAAAAGTTTGGCCTAGTGTAAATTGTGTTTGCATTGAACTTCACTTGACAAAAGGACTCTGAATTTTAAAATTTTGCTAGAGAGAATTGAAGATTGAAAAGTTATACATGCACATTCAACAATATATATTAGTTGCATTATAATAATTTTAACTCAAGTTCAAATTAAAAATATTTCTGTTAAAACTCAAAGTTTCACGACTAAACTAGTCTTGGTAATAAGTATTTCATATTTGGTGGCTGGTTTCATGGCTCCTTCGTATGAAAAGCCCTATTCTTTAGCAGCAATATTGGTAACAACGTTTTTCAATATGGGGAACGATTGTCCTAGCTAAATACACCTCTATCAGTGGAAAGAGACGCAGGTTCAGTGAGTATATGTACATTAGGTTAGAATTTTTCTTGGATTCTCTTTTGGAATTACTAACGAATAAGTTTGACTGGATGAAGAAAGAACGAAAATCAACATAAGTATGTTCCTTCTCGTGATATATAGAGCTCTCAGTCAAATTCCAATAAGCTGCACCAACGTATGATCATGATCATTAGTCATTAATCATTATACTGTTGTCTTAGCACCAACAAACACATTCACAATGACAAGGAAGTACATAGTTCAAAGACCCAACTTTATCCCGCAACTGTTTGATTTTGGTGACGAAGAAAAATATCATTCTTCGTACCTTTAGTTTATCAAGTCAAAAAGAAATAGAATTTTTATATGTTTCTTTTCTTTTCCGTACTTGAGACAATCGATTACCTCAAAATTATATTGACTAACTAATTCACCGAGCTATCCGATGTGCTGAATGTTAGTAAACTGTATTTGTAAAATGATTCTCGAGAAGATAAAATAACATATAAACAGAAAAGTAAACAAAATAGAATTTAATCCGAATCATGTGAATTCATAGTGTTTCCTTAAGGAATTTAATCCCTTCCTAGTACCCAAGGTTGTGAATTATTTCCTCTCAGGATAGAACGAATTACACACTGGTGTAGCGGTACTTCAAACCCAGTGTTTCAGCGAACACAAAGATCGGTAGCAAATCACACTTACGGTTGCTTTCTTTGTAGTTAAAACAATGCAGAAGAAAAGAGGAGAACTCAGAAATTCGTATGAAAAATCTGAGATAATGGACTGTTATTTATAGCCAATTTTGAGCTCAAATTGAAAAGGTGCAACTCTTCAGAAGGGTTGTTTACATAAAACGGTCATAACATAAATGGCTATTTATGCAATAATAAACCGGGAATTCAAGAGGAAACTTATTTTCCATTACAAAAACGGAAAACTGAAAACGAATAATGGATAACGGAAAAATATTTAATATTTTGTTTGATTTAATATTAATATTCGGTTAGATTTAATATTAATTTTTCGTTTACTAAAAACAGATATGTAATAACATTTCTGTTAATATTTACTATTTACAAATAAATTTGGTCCAAAATATTAATCAATCAATCATTTGACCAAATCTGAAGCCGAGCCGAGCGAGTGAAGACGACGACGGCGCGAGGCTTGCCTTCTTCTTAACTCTTTAAGAGCTAGAAGAAGAGCAATTGTATATATACCCATCAAAAACTTTTTCCTCTTCTAATATAGGACAATGTCCCTTTGTCAAGGAGGGAAACTCAAATATTTTATTTTCCCTTCATTTCCCATTAACCCTCTTTTAAGCTACATTAAAGCTTAAAAAACCCAACAATCCGCCACATGAATGGGGAATAGCTATATCACGGAAATATGCATGAAAAACTATGCGATTCGCAAGCAAGGATTAATCGCATCTGGATAAGTAGGTTTCCCTTTGAGCTTTCTATAGTGAACTTATGTCGGATATACTCGGCTAGTCGGTAGATTTGATATCTTTGAACCGTCGAACTTTGTTGTATACCTAGACAACCATAAGTCACACAATCAACTCTTAACCGTCTTTGGTCTCATTGTTGTGTTCATTTCAGCCATGAACACCGCCTGGTTTCATAAGTGCGTAGAGAACTGACCTTACAAAATTCTCCTTGAAGCGGCTAACACTTCACACTTACATAGGTGATTCCTAAACGTGTCATCCCATAGATACACTATTTGATATACCCTTATCAAATTTACAAATCATTAAAAACCTTAATGTTTTATCCTTGGTACTGAACATTGTCTCATCACGAGAATGGACCAAAATTTTAGTTGACAATGTTGAACCTTTATTAATGACTTTGTTTGATCTTCTTTAACCTAGATCTTAGGATCTCCAGTCTTCTAGGTAGATTTACCGCCATAATGACTTGTTCTCGGCCATAGTCCCATTCCACTCGATGATTTCTCAACTACCTCTCTAGTTAGGTCTTTTGTAAGTGGATCCGACACATTATCACTTGACTTTACGTAGTCAAACGTGATAATTCCCCTAGAGAGTAATTGCCTAATCGTTTTATGTCTTCATCGTATATGACGTGATTTACCGTTATACATAAAGCTCCCAACCCTTCCAATTGCCACTTGACTATCACAATGTATGCATATTTGTGCTAACGGTTTGGGCCAAAATGGAATGTCTTCCAAGAAATTCAGGAGCCATTCAACTTCTTCACTGGCTTTATCAAAGGCTTTTAACTCAGCCTCCATTGTAGAGCGGGCAATACAAGTTTGTTTGGACGACTTCCAAGATACCGCTCTTCCACCGATAGTGAATACATATCCATTTGTGGACTTAGAATCAGTTGAACCGGTGATCCAATTTGTATCACAATATCCCTCAATAACCGCAAGATATTTACGGTAGTGCAAAGCAAAGTTCTAGGTATGGTTTAAATATCCCAAAACTCATTTCATTGCCATCCAATGCGATTGACCTGGATTACTCGTGTATCGGCTCAATTTACTTATAGCATAAGCTATATCTGGTCGTGTACAATTCATGATATACATTAAGCATCCCAACACACGAGCATAATTCAGTTGTGATATTCTTTGGCCTTTGTTCTTTGCTAATGCAAGAGTCACGTCAAGTGGAGTCTTTGCAACTTTACACCCTAAGTGTTTGAATTTTTCAAGTACTGTCTTAATATAATGAGATTGTGAAAATGCTAGACCTTGAGGAGTCTTATGGATCTTAATCCCCATAATTAAATCAACAACTCCCAAGTCTTTCATATCAAACTTGTTAGTTAGCAGACGCTTAGTCGCATTTATTTTGGCAATGTCATTACTCATATTAGCATATCATCCACATCAGACAATGACTGTTTGATATTTTTAATTTACACACATTTATCACATTCATTTATCTTAAAACTATTTGACAATATTGTTTGGTCAAATTTTGCATGCCATTGTTTGGGTGCTTGTTTTAGTCCGTAAAGGGACTTAACAAGTCTACATACCTTCTTTTCTTTACCTGGAACCACAAACTCTTCAGGTTGTTCCATGTAGATTTTTTCCTCCAAATCTCCATTTAAGAAGGCAGTCTTAATGTTCATTTGATGAATTTCAAGACCATAAACTGCAGCTAATGCTACTAACGTTCGTATGGACGTAATTCTTGTAACTGGAGAGTATGTATCAAAATAGTCAAGACCTTCTCTTTTTCCATACCCTTTGATCACAAGTCTTGCTTATATTTATCAATAGTTCCATCATCTTTCATATTTCCTCTTAAAAATTCATTTAGAACCCAACGGTTAATTTCTAAGAGCAAGATCAACCAATTCTCATGTATGGTTGTTCAATATGGATTCTATTTCACTATTGACTGCCTCTTTCCAAAACAATGATTCCGAAGAAGACATAGCTTCTTTAAATGTTTGAGGCTCATTTTCCAATAAGAAAGTCACAAAATCTGGTCCAAATAAAGTAGACGTTCTTTGACGTTTACTACGTCTTGGATCCTCCTAATTAAATGTACTTTATTTTTTTTCTTCTTTAGATCCTTCACTAATCAACTCACATTCCTTTTTATACGGATATATATTTTCAAATAACTCACCATTATCTTATTCTATAACCGTATTTGTAACGACCCGGCCGGTCGTTTCGAGGGTTATAGACCTGTTTCCACCATTTCTGCTTCTTTTATGTAATTCATCTATATTTTGTTATACCGCGTTAGTTGGTTCGGGTCCGGAGTGGTTTTGGGGTGAATTGAGACACTTAGTCTCTTTGGGATAAGCTTAATTTAGAAAAGTCAACCGGATGTTGACTTATGTGTAAACGGTCTTGAATTCGAATTTTGATGATTACGTTAGCTCCGTTAGGTGATTTTGGACTTAGGAGCGCATCCGGAATTAGATTTGGAGGTCCGTAGTAGAATTAGGCTTGAATTGGCGAAAGTTGAAAATTTGGCGATTTTGGTCGGCAGTGGAAAATTTGATATCGGGGTCAGAATGGAATTCCGGAAGTTGGAGTAGGTTCGTAGTGTCATTTTTGATGTTTGTGCAACATTTGAGGTCATTCAGACGTGGTTTGGTAGGTTTCGGCGTTGTTTGTGAAATTTGAAAGTTTAGAAGTTCTTAGGCTTGAATATGAGGGTAATTTGGTGTTTTGATGTTGTTTTGAGTGATTCGAAGGTGCGACTAAGTTTGTATGTTGATATATGACTTGTTGGTATGTTTGGTTGAGGCCCCGAGGGCTTCGGGTGAGTTTTGGGTGGTTAACGGATCAATTATAGTTTTAGGAGGTGGCTGATTCTGCTGGTGTTTGTGGTTGTTGGTGTTTTCCGCACCTGCGCAAGGGGTGCCGCAGGTGCGAGGCCGTAGGCATGTGGGAGTCCGCAGGTGCGGGAAGTATTGAGGTAGGCTGGGTCCGCAGGTGCGTAGGACAGGTCGCATCTGCGAGCCCGCAGGTGCGAGGACAGGTCGCTGAAGCGAAAAATGGGAGATGGGTGTAACGACCCGACCGGTCGTTTTGAGATCCAGCGCGTCGTTGAGTAGTTGGGAGTCATGAACATCTTCATTTCGGGTATTGTGACTTGTGGGTATTGTCAGAGTTGAAATTTAGGGGGTTCGGTGTTAAATTGAATGGAAAATTCTCATTTCAGAAGCCTTAAGTTGAGGAAAATGAGTAAGACTGGAATTTTGAGTAAACTGTGATGACCCAAAAGGGCATCTTATGTAAATTTAATTATGACTGTGTTCCGAGGCCCTGAAAGCCTCCGTCAATCTAACCTCGATGTGCGTGCGCAGCCCGGGCGCGTAGCCGGGAAGCCTTTATGTGGAAACTTGATAAAGAGTTGAATTTATGATAATTAGTTGAATAAAGTTGACTTTGGTCAACATTTTTGGTGAACGGACCCGGATCCGTGATCCGACGGTCCCGGAAGGTCCGTAGGAAAATATGGGACTTGGGCGTATGCCCGGAATCGAATTCCGAGGACCCAAGTCCGAGAAATGAATTTTTAAAGGAAATTGTTTTATGAAAATATTAAAGGCTTATGAAAAATGAACCTTGATGTAAAACCTGTGCGGCCGGGCCCGTATTATGATTCCGGAGCCCGGAACAGGTTCAATATGTGTTATTTAAGTTATCTGTGAAATTTGGTAAGAAACGGACTTGATTTGACGGGTTTCGGATCAAAATGAGAAAATTGGAGTTAATGAAGTTTTGAGGATTTTTAAAGAATTTGAAATTTGGCTTGAAATGTGATTTTATGTTCCCGAGGTCCGAATGAAATTCCGAGACCGGGAATAGTTCCGTTATGTCATTTATAACTTGTCTGCAAAATTTGAAGTCATTCCGAGTAGTATAGACCGGTTCGGCGCATTGAAGTGAATTCTAGAATTTCTTAAGTTCTTAAGTTGATTCAATTTGGTTTTGGGATTGAATTTTGAGTAAACGACCTCGGAATCAGGATCCGAAGGTTCCAGCAGGTTCGTATGATGATTTCGGACTTGGGCATATGTCCGGATCGGGATTTGGATAACCCGAGAGCGTTTCGGTGTATATTGTGGAAGTCAGCATTTTTGAAGAAATTTCCTAAGTTTGGCTTGAAGCGCATTTCAATGATATTGATGTCCGTTTGGGATTCCGAGTTTGGGAATAGCTCCGTATGGTGATTCTGGAGTTGGGAGCGCGATCGGAAGTGAATTCGGATGTCCGGAGGTCATTTTGAAGTCATTGGCTAAAGATAGAAATTTGAAGGTTTTTGAGAAGTTTGACAGAGAGTTTGACTTTTTGATATCAGGGGTCGGATTCCAATTCCGAAAGTTGGAGCAGGTCCGTAATGTTGAATATGACTTGTGTGCAAAATTTGGGGTCAATCGGACGTGATTTGATAGGTTTCGGCATCGGATGTAGAAGTTGAAATTTCAAAGTTCATAAAGTTTGAATTTTAGTGCGATTCGAGATTTCGGCGTTGTTTGATGTGATTTGAGGCCTCGAGCGAGTTCGTATCATGTTTTGGGACATGTTGGTATAATTGGTTAAGGTCCCGAGGGCCACGGGTGGATTTCGGAAGGTTAACGGAATGAATTTCGGACAAAAGAAAGAAGGAAAGTTGCAGAAAATTTCTGCAGATTTTGGCAGCAATTAGTGCACGAGGAGCCTACTTTGGAAGCTTATATATCGAAATCTATATGGCATCTGAAAATGTGCAAAACATGCAAGTTGTAGACCTTACAATCTAGTTTTCAGAATGTTAAACCATGCATCATTTGGACATTTGTACTGAAGTTTATGATCGGTTGAAGGTGGCTGACGACCCGTTTTGATAGAATTTTCAGATGCACAGGGCCGACTTTAGAAGCTCATATCTCGGGATTTATAAAGAGTTATATGGTGTACAACCTATCAAATTAAAGATCTTCGAGTCTAGTTTCTAAATA
>MDKH01076522.1:0-23220 GCA_005239495.1 Nicotiana undulata | reverse complement strand
AATTTTTTTTAAAAATTCATTTCTCGGGCTTGGGACCTCGGAATTCGATTCCGAGCATATGCCCAAGTCCCATATTTTCCTATGGACCCTCCGGGACCGTCGAATCACGGGTCCGGGTCTGTTTACCAGAAATATTGACCAAAGTCAACTATATTCATTTATTAATTATCAAAACTCATTTTTTATCAAATTTTCACATAATAGCTTCCCGGCTACACGCCCGGGCTGCACACGCATATCGAGGTGAGACTAACGGAGGCTCTCGGAGCCTCGAAACACAAATATAGCTTAAATTACGTAAGATGACCTTTTGGGTCATCACAGAGAGCAAGTATCAATTTTTGATAAGATCTTTCACGTCCACTTGTTAAAGGATTAATTCAAAAATGTGAATCTTCAGTGTGAAAATGTGCATGTGTATATTTGGAAAAAGACAAAAATTAGTTAGAAAGAATCTTTGTTAAATGTCACTTTTCTATTGGTTTCTTATTTTTATTTTTATTTTGTTTCCTTTTAAGAGATAAAAATAGGTAAAAACAAAAATAAAGATACTACTCCTATTTAAATAACTAAAAATAATAAAATAGAATTACTACATAAAGTAATTGTTAAAAATATTAAAAATTGCACTAAACTAAAGAAGAACTATATCTTCTTCTTTTTTCTGGAAATCCTTTTTTTTCTCTTTGTAAATGAAAATAAAATTTATATTAAAAAAATGTGACTTTTTTTTAAATCATTTTCAATTTCCTTAAATAAAACCTTTAAAAGGGTAAAACAAAGTTTAAACATGTAAATTAAACTCAAAAATTATTTACATACTAAAAGTGATAAAAAAAATTCAAATATAGTCAAAAATTAGGTGCTCACATATTGTATTGTACTATATTGTATTGTATCGTATCCTTTTATGAATACAATGTTTGGATAGATTGTACTGTTTGTTGTTGTTAAATAATATTTTGTTGTTTGGTTTGACTGTATTGTATTGTATTGTAACTAAAGTTTACTAAAATACCCTCAATTATTTTAAATATTTAATTTATCAAGAATTACACATAAAATTATTTAAGAAAACTCCTTTCTACTAATTTATCACTAATTATGTCTTATGTATAAATTAAGCTATTAAATTCATGCAAATTCTATCGAAATTACTTGAACAAGTTAATAATATTAAAAATAATAATAAGTATACTATATTCATAATTAAATCATAACAATAAAATTTTAAAAAAAAATGTTAAGTGGACTCCATTCAGACAAAAGTAAAACAAAACCTTTACTTGAATAGTTTGGAGAAGCGACATAAGAACAAAATACGTATGTAGGTTATTATATAGGTTATATTTGGGATGCTGTCTTTGAGGATTTATATAGGTTATTAGACTTCACGTAAAATTCTATTAAGAACTATATAAGAAATAGACTTTTCTATTATTTAAATTAAAAAATGTAAAGGGTAATATAGAATTATAAAGTAATAAGTTATGGCATAATTTGAAAGAAAAATAGGAAAAAATCCCACCACACCAAATCGATTGTTTCAAAAAATGAGATTTTTCATTGTTCCGGAACAATGGATTTAACAATACAATACAACCAATTTTAGCTAAACAATCAAAACAAACATTGTTCTGGGAAAACAATACAATACGATACAATGGGTAACAACCATCAAAACAAGCTGTTAGAGTAGAATTCTCCTACTATATAAAGGGAGGTCTGATTATTCAATGACCACACTATAACACGCATATCAAGGATATATACTCTTATTTACTCTGTTATCTAAAGTTCTTACTGATGTTCATCAATGCTTAGTTATTGTGAGTCTGGAATCGAGGGCAGGCATTTCACTAAAGCTGTTATTGAGTCCGGAATCATCCCCTTAAGTGGTTTGACAATCTATTACGTCTTTTATCTGTTTAATCTAACGCAATTTATCATTTGTATTGAATTAATCTGCATATCTTTAAAACCACATATAAATCCAATTGTTATCCATTTTTAGGGTAAAAAGGATAATAGTGGCAATTTGATACAAATTTCCATAACACACTCTATTTTACACTTGTTCATTGAGCTTTTACTTTCAGGTCAAAATTTAAAATGTTGAACTCCCAATCTGCCCCTTTGAACGTGGATGCTGAGTTCGGCCACCATAGAGAGAACAACAATGTGGTACCCAGCAACGGGGTGCCCTCTACTAACCCCAATGGAGTCCCAGTCGCTGATCCGATCGATGCTAACTTGCACGTGGCTATTGAAGCAACCTAGACTACTAACCCCAAAAACAGCATTTGCGGGGTAGCCCGGTCGATGGCCTGGAGTACACACGATGGCAAAGGTAACACGATCAACTTGCGCGTGATCTTCAAAATGTTACAGGATTAACAGGCAACGATAGTCCAACTGAAAAATCAAAGTCTCCCCCCAATAGAGTTGAGCTCAAATCGTCCCGGGAAAACGATAGCATGAATGAACCGACCACATAAAGGCCAACTCCGAGATAATAAATATGCTTGAGGAACTGACAAAACGGGTGGAATTAGGGGAAAAGAAAATCGAAGCCAATGACATAAAAGTGAAAACCTACAACTCGAGGGTTGATCTAATCCGAGGAGCGCCACCAATACTAAAAGGCCTGGATTCCAAGAAATTCGTTCAAAAGCCTTTCCCTCCTAGTGCAGCCTCGAAGCTGATCCCAAAGAAGTTCCACATGCCCAATATTCTGAAGTACAACGGAACAATCCAAATGAGCATGTAACCTCCTACACATACGCCATCAAGGGAAATGACCTAGAAGATGATGAAATTGAACCCGTTCTGCTGAAAAGGATCGGAGAGACTTTGTCAAAAAGAGCCATGATATGGTATCACAACTTACCCCTAATTCTATTGAATCGTTTGCTATGCTTGTAGATGCCTTTGTAAAAGCGCACGCCGGGGCCATCAAGGTCGAGACCAGAAAATCGTACCTTTTTTAGGTAAAGCAAAGAGATAGCGAGAAGCTCAAGGAATTCGTATCGAGCTTTCAAATGGAATGGATGGATCTACCTCTCGTCGCAGATGATTGGGCCGTTCAGGCCTTCACCCAAGGACTCAATACTCGAAGCTCATTCGCTTCACAGCAGTTGAAGCAAAATTTGATAGAATACTCGGTGGTAACTTGGGTCGACGTTCATAATCGATACCAATCAAAAATTAGGGTGGAAGATAATAAGCTCGGGGCCCCTTATGGGTATGTTTATCCCGTCAGAGCTACTGACAGATCAAAAAGAGACATTGATCGTGAACCAAGATCGAATAGAGACCGGTATCAACCATACAATGGAGATCGAATGGGTAATGGGTCTGGACAAAACCCTATGAGAAGTGAAAGAATAAGCGATTGAGGTCATAATAATCGGGGACTCATGAGAAAAAGCGGTTTTTAGAGATCCATCGAGCCTAAGGACGCGCCAAGGTTATCGGAGTACAACTTCAACGTTGTTGTTGTTGCCATTGTATCAACCATCAGACGTATCAAAGACACCAAGTGGTCGCGACCTTCACAATTCGACCCTGCCCGAAGGGACCCCAACCTAATGTGTAAATATCATGGCACTCACGGCCACAGAATTGAAGACTGCCGACAACTGAGAGAGGAAGTAGCTCGGTTATTCAACGACGGACACCTCTGAGAGTTTCTGAGTGATCAAGCCAAAAATCACTTTAGGAATAGGGACTCCAATAAGTAGATCGAGCAAGAGGAAACTTAGCACGTCATTAACATTATTAGTGGTGGGGTCAACTTCCCCCAAGGGTCGATGTTAAAGCGCACCAAAGTGTCCATCACAAGGGAAAAAAGGACTCGAGATTATGTGCCAGAAGGAACCATATTTTTCAATGACGAGGACACTGAAGACATCCTGCAACCACACAATGATGCACTGGTAATATGTGTACTCATAAATAAATCTCGAGTTAAGTGTGTGTTAATCGATCCAGGTAGCTCGGCCAATATCATCAGATCGAGCATTGTAGAACAACTGGATCTACAAGACCAAATTGTGCCGGTAGTCCGATTTCTAAACGGATTCAACATGGCATGTGAGACAACTAAAAGGGAGATAGCCCCCTACCGGTGAATACCGCCGAAACCGTTCAGGAAACAAAGTTCTACGTGATTGAAGGAGATATGAGATACAATGCATTATTCGGGAGGCCATGGATTCACAACATGAGGGCAGTACCCTCGACACTACACTATCGTTGAAATTCCCCACACACAGAGGAATTAAAAAAGTTATGTCGTTCGGACTAAAGAACGCCGGTGCCACTTACCAACGCCTAGTAAACCAGATGTTCGAAGAACAAATAGTAAAATCGATAGAGGTTTACATTGACGACATGTTAGTAAAGTTCGTGTGAGCAGAGGCCCATTGAAACATTTGTCGGAAACCTTCAACATACTACAGAAATATAGTATGAAGCTGAACCCAGAGAAATGCGCATTCAGAGTCGGATCCAAAAAGTTCCTTGGATTTATGGTGTCCAACCGAGGAATAGAGATCAAGGCCATAGAAGACATCATCGTCGTGGACAATGTCAAGGCCATTCAAAGGCTAACCGGGCGCATAGCTGCCTAGGGCTGGTTCATTTCAAGATCCTCCGATAAGCGCCATCGGTTCTTCTCGTTATTGAAGAAGAAGAATAACTTCTCTTGGACCCTGGAGTGACAACAAGATTTGGAAGAACTCAAGTGGTACCTTTCGAGCCCGCCTTTGCTTCATACTCTGAAGGCAGACGAGAAGTTGTACTGGTACTTAGCGGTATCCGAGATAGCGGTAAGTGGAGTCGTAATCGGGGAAGAGGAAGGTACGCAATTTCCTATCTATTATGTTAGCAGGACTCTAGTCGAGGCCGAAACTAGGTATCCTCACTTGAAGAAATTGGCGCTCGCTTTGCTAAGCACCTCCCGGAAGTTAAAGCCGTATTTTCAAAGTTATCCCATATGGGTTGTACCTACTAGCCCGTTAAGAAACATAATGCATAGACTCGAGCTCTCCGGACGATTGGCCAAATGGGCCATGGAAATTAGCGGGCAGGATATCGAATATCGACCCTGGACCGCCATCAAATCCCAAATTTTGGCAGACTTCATGGCCGACTTCACGCCTGACCTAATACCCGAAGTCGAACTCGGGGAATTGTTGTTGAACTCGGGGACTTCCTTGGGAATCTGGACCCTCTTTACAGACGGTGCCTCAAATGCAAAAGGATACGGACTTGGCATCGTGTTAAAGCCACCCACAAGTAACATGGTTAGACAATCTATTAGTCCTGTGAAATTGACTAACAATGAGGTTGAGTATGAGGCCATGATTGCAGGTCTCGAATTGTCTAAAAGCCTAGGGGCCAAAGTGATCGAAGCTAAATGTGGTTCCCTCCTTGTAGTGAATCAAGTCAATGGGACTTTCGAAGTGAAAGAGGAACGAATGCGAAGATACCTGGATAAACTACTGGTAACGCTACATCGATCCAAGGAGTGGACCCTGCAACATGTACCCCGGGATTAAAACAGCAAAGACGACGCTTTGTCTAACTTGGGGTCGTCGGTCGATGACGATGAATTCAGTTCGGGGACGGTAGTACGGCTCATGAAATCGGTAGTGGAGGAAGGACACGTCGGGATAAACTCGACAAGTCTAACTTGGGACTGGAGAAACAAGTACATACATTACCTGAATATCAGAAGATTCCCTCAGATCCTAAAGAATCAAGAGCTCCGTGCACGAAGGCAGCCAGGTTCAGCATGTCCAAAGATAACACCCTATTCAGGATAACGTTTGATGTCTCACTCGCCATATGTCACGGACCGGGAGATACCGAATATGTCTTGAGGGAAGTTCACGAAGGCACCTACGGGAACCACTCGGGTGTCGAATCATTGGCTCGTAAGATAATAAGAGCCGGCTACTACTGGATCGACATAGAGAAAGATGCGAAGGAGTTCATAAAAAAATGCGATGGATGTCAGAGTCACGCACAGATGATCCATCAGCCCGAAGAGCTACTGCATTCTTCACCTTAGCCATTCATGAAATGGGGAATGGACATCGTCTGTCCCCTTCCGTGGGCACCCGGTAAGGCTCAATTTATGACTGACTATTTTTCTAAATGGGTTGAAGCTCAAGAATTTGAGAAAGTCAGGTAGAAAGAAGTTATTAATTTTATTTGGGACCCCATAATATGTCTGTTTGGAATGCTGGCCGAGATCGTATGTGACAACAAGAAGCGGTTCATCGGTAGTAAGGTGAGCAAATTTTTTGAGGACCATAAGATCAAAAGGAAGACCATACTCCAAAACCTTAAGAAGAGATTGACCGACGCCAAAGGAAAATGGTTTGCCCGAAGTCCTGTGGGCATATCGTACGACCTCAAAAATATAGTATCGGAGCCACATCGTTCTCGTTGGTCTACGGTGCCGAAGCGCTAATACTGGTCGAGGTAGGAGAACCAAGTTTCAGGTTCCTATATGCGACCGAAGAGTCAAACGGTGAGGCCATGATCACAAGCCTGGAACTATTAGATGAGAGGCGCTAGGTCGCCCTCGTCTGGTTGGCCGCCCAAAAACAATGGATGTAAAGGTATTACAACCGGGGACCCAACCTCCGACACTTCAATATCGAGGACTTGGTGTTAAGAAACATGATACTGAACGCCCGGAACCTGAATGAAGGTAAGATGGGACCGAATTGGGAAGATCCATATCGAATTATCGAGATTACTGGTAAAGGTTCATACAAAATCAAAGCAAGGAACAGTGAGCAACTACCAAACAACTGGAACGTAACCCACTTAAAATGATACTACTGCTAAGGTATGACCCCATTCATTCTTTTCTTTACATATATTGCGAATTGAACTAACACTTGCAGGAAACAGTCAAAGAGTGATTCAATTGTTAGTTCTGAAAGCACGTGTTGCACTTTTTTTCCTTTGCACCGGTTTTGTCCCAAATGGGTTTTACGACAAGGTTTCTAATGAGGCAAAATTGGATCGTGCTAACTTAGAATCGAAGACCGGTTATGAACCAGAATCGATGGTCACATAAAAAGTATCTAAGCCCTCTCAACAATCCACCTTGAATACTGAGGGCCATCACCCTCAGCTAATGATTTTAGCAAGGAAGGAAACTTTGTGCTTGAAGAGTCTGGGCTCGATGGATAGGATTTATTATAAGGGCCAAACATTTAAATGAACTCTGCCCGCGTAGACCACCTAAGACATAACACGAAGCTTGTCCACACTTACGATCTTGTATATTGCGCACAAGAATGAATGAAAATTTCTACCTCGCAGATACATATTTTTCCCCTTAAGACTATTACATTTTGTTCCTTAAGGATATCGAGCCCAAGGGCCACCTCTATCTAGATCCAATAGATCACCCCCACTCGTGGACTGTCTTCCAAGGAAAACTCGGACGGCTCGGGCTATCGAATCCCGGAGACATAGAAGCCTATTAGGCAGTTCATAAACTTAGAAGGCTACGACCACCCCCACTCAGGGACTGCCGTCCAAGGAAAGTTTGGACGGCTTGGGTATCGAAGCCCGGAGATAAAAAGCCTATTAGGTAGTACCTAAATTTTAAAGGCTAAGGCCACCCTAGAAATGGCTCGGAGATGTCCGAAGTCCGTAATCAAAATATAAGGCCTTCAAAAATTCCAAACCAAGGATACCCTCGGCAAAACTATAATATGAAAACATCTAAACAAGCACTTCGGAGGAAAGCTTTCGGTTATACCGAGCCCCCATAAGTTTCAAACAAAATTTACAACGAAAACGAATCTTGTTCAAACCTCCGAACAACACCTTATTACTACATTTTATTACGTGCTAAGGCCTTTGAAATCTTTGCAATCATAAAGAGGAAGCCATAAGAAACAAACTCGAAAATTGCCAAAGGGAAAAAGCCTTATATACATACCAATAAAAGTATTTACAAAGGCAACGATAACGGCCTCGGCAAAATGAACAAAATGCAAAAACAAATAAAAATCCCTGAGTCACCTAAGCTCGATCATCACCAAGATCCGCCTCGTTACCGAGCCATCGGGGTCCTCTCCATCCTCGGGTTTGTCGAAGCCCTCAGAGCCTTCCTCACCCTCGGGGTCAGCTAGCTTCTTGGCCTCGGCCTTGAGCCTTTTCGCATCTTCGATCTCGGTCGACAGGTCGAAACCCCATGCATGGACCTCCTCGAGAGTCTCCCTTCGTGACAACCTCTTCACGTACTCAACAGTAACTTTCACGCTGGTCTTGGGATACCTCGACATCAACCCTGTATTGGGCCACCATTTC
Organism: Nicotiana undulata; assembly: GCA_005239495.1. Classification (NCBI taxonomy): domain Eukaryota; kingdom Viridiplantae; phylum Streptophyta; class Magnoliopsida; order Solanales; family Solanaceae; genus Nicotiana; species Nicotiana undulata. The sequence goes on along the minus strand of MDKH01076522.1, from coordinate 14,871 downwards.
TTCAGCATCATCCCTGGTTATTTTCGACAGAGACCTTTCTATTTCGAGCTCGTTGCCAAGGGCATCCCATTCAGTAATGGCCGAGCGCAGTTGAGACTAGAGGTCTTCGATTTATTGAGCCCGTGATTCGACCTTCTCTCTCGCCACTCGAAGTTGGACCTCCACTGATGCCAGTTTCTCCCGAGCAGTCTCCTTCTTCGAAGCCAATCGGTCTATTTTTCCTTTCCACCCTTAGGTTGTGGCCTTAACCTCGTTCATCTTGGATCGGAGTTAGTTATTCCTGTCAACCTTCTGCTGGACCCGTGAGGTTTGGTCGTTGGTTACCATGTCTAACACATCATCATTAACTTCAAAAATCTTTACATGTTCTACCAGGTTGGCATGTTCCTTCTGAGCCACATCCAACTCATCCTGGAGACTCTTGACTACTTCTTCGCGTTGCTCGCTGAGAAACTTATACATATCCCTCTACTCAGCAAGCTCCTTGACCTAAGCCTTGAGTTGGTTAACCTCAGCCCGGTACCAGAGAAAACATTCATGATGAATTACCGAGCACTGCAAAAATATAAAAGAGAAAAGGCATGAGAGATTTCAAAAATGAAGCCTTACCCGGTTCAGCGCTTGCTAGGCTTCATTGAACAAGCACATCGCATCCACCTCGCTCATTTACGCCTGGTCTTCTTCGGTAACTAGGCACCGAAGGTATCTAGCTACTCCAACGGAGACAGAAAGAACTCGGGCATCCTCCTAGACGGTAATGATTACTAACCTCTTTCAGCCGGGATCCATGCTCGGGAAGGGGAACCAATTGATTAATTTTGAGCTCGAGTTCACCCCACCGACCTCCGAATATGGGAGTTTCCTCGGCACCTCCAAATCACCCAACCCCGAGAAGTTTTCTAGAGCAGTTGAATCCACACCTTCAAAAAAGGAACGGAGGGTGTCATCCGCACCATGGTCCCCTTCGTTGGATCCCTCCTTCGCCGCTCGGGTTTCATTGAACATGGACTCAGTGAACGAAGGTGACCCCAAAATTTCTATGACACCGGGCGGAGCAGAGCCGACATCTCGAGAGGTCTCGACCCTCACATCTACATCGGCCTCCTGAATCTGAAGGGGATCAGCCTCCGTTGTTTCCCCCCTCAGTTGTCACCTACTCTTCGGGGAAGGACGACTCATAGGCCACAAAAATATCACCTTTCTCGGGCTCGTCCCTGAGCCGGAAAAGCAAGTCCAAGTCAGGCGCTCGGGAGCTAGAACTCTCCTTTGGTTTACGGGCCAACCTCCCCATTGGCTTCTTCATCTCTGAGCTTAGGGAATTCGGATCCCTCCTTCTCTTCTTCTCCCTTGCTGCGGTCCCGGGCTTTCCAGAAGCGGAGGGATCAACGGACAAGTCTTTGCCTCTACTAAAGGCCTAAGTTCAATGGTCTTAGGCAAGCTTGCGAGAATAAAAGAAAGGAAATGAGAATGTGATGCTAAAAAGGGAGCCTAATGTTACTTATCCGGGAAAGAGATCTTACCGTGAGAACGGGCCTCCCAATGGCCCTTCGAAAGCTCACGCCATGAGCGCTCAGAATAAAGCATCTGCGAGAAAATGCCCTCGATCCACTCCTTTGAAACTGAGCAAGGGATGCACCACCACAAATACCTATGAGGAAAAGGGAGATAAAAACGTAAAATCGACATTTAAAATAAAGTTATGATTACGTGATGCATTCCACTTCTCGGGGAATGGCCTAAACTTGGCAAGCGAATCTGCAATCCTTGTTGATACCCAATTTTTCCCTCATATATTTTAAATATACATATATACTTTCAAAAGAGAGCATATGAATCATCATTTGATTCATAAACACATACAAGAATTTTTCCTAATTCTTCCATAATTTTAAAGATTTTTAAATCAATTTATTCCCATATTTTATGAAATAAATAATCATTAATTGCATCACAAATAATTTTTATGATGATTTTATCATCTAACTTCATCATCTATATCCATATTAAGTTCTAAATATTTTTTGGTGCATTTATTATAATTACATTTGCATTTTTAGGCTAAAATTGCATATTTTGCAATAATAGCCCATATATACTTATGATTATTTTATTTATGCAAAAAGTAACTTTTTTATGCTTTTATAGTAATAAATAATTGTTGTTAAGCATTTTATGCACAAATAATATTTTCACTATTTTATTTATCATTTTTTATAAATTATTTTATTAATTAAAATTGGGTATTTAACTAATAGCCCCTAAATTCCCCTATTTTCGGACCTAGGCTACCCAAACCAGCCCAATACCCAAATTGCCTTACCCCAATACCCCATCCCAAACCAAATAAAACTCATCTGCCTAACCCGGTCGCGACCCGCCTCAATAAACCCGACCCAACTCCCTTTTAATCGTGGTCGTTGATCTCTGAGATCAACGACCCATAATCCCTCCCATTTAACTAACCCAAACCCCTAACCGTAATCCCATTTCACTTGTCCGCCTCCCTAATATCCTCTCATCTCTATCACCCTATGAACCCTAATCCACCGTCACCCAAAATCCCCCTCCTAATCCCCATTCTAATGGGATTTTCCTCTTATTTCCTTACCATATTAGCACCTTCTCGCTACTAGTTGGTTCATTATGGTGTTACTTAGTACTTGCCTAAACATGGAAAGTACTATCTCTCCGATTCTGTTCTATTTCTAGTACCTGAACTATATTCCGTTTGATTTTTAATTATATGAGTCCGATATTGTTTGGATTTCGGGGATCTACACCTTTACTAAAAATTGGTTTACCAATTTTTTTCTCTTAAATTGATTTCAAAATTGATTCTGCATGTTTCTTTCCTTATTTAGTTTATTTTTACTTTGTTTCCTTATATGTTTGCCGATTTTTCTTTTGTCAATATTCCCTCTGGCCCTAATATAGGATTTTCAGATCTCTTTAGATCGGACCTAAAATTAGTTTGATTATCTGATTTTAGGTGTTATTTGTGTCTAAATTCATTCTATGCTATTGTTTTATGTATATTCCGTTAATATTTATTTTTTCCTAAAAAAACTAGGGTTTGCCTTGGTTTTCTTCAAAACTGATTATTTAATGATTATGTGTATATGACTTCCTTGTTTGTGTTTGATTTACGATTTTTTCCTTGTTTACCTGATTCAATCCATGCCATTATATAAACCCCTCCCCGTTTTCCCTTTAAGACAGACTCGAATCATTGTAATCTCATTAAAAAAATTAGGTTTTGATTCTGTGTTCTCTTGGCTATCTCGTTTTACTTCTGGTTTTGGCCGGCTGAAAGCCTAGGCCAAATATTCTGGGCTCTCGACTATTGTGGTGTTATTCTTGTTTTCTTGCCTAACTGGTGAGTGAATATCCCTTTTCCATATTATTTATGTGCACCTATGATCTGTGTTTACGATCCAGCATGTTTAAAGTTCATTCTAAGCATGATTCTGCCAATTTCATGTGTATATGAGTTTCTTTAGTTCTCTGATTGATACTATTAGTTCTAATATCGGTTGTTTTTAATAATATGAATTATCTTAGGGATTAGCTTAATGTCTTCTAATTTGTTTCCTGTATGATGTTTGTTAGTTCTGAACTTGTCCTGAACTTAGTAATCTTTAGGGTAATACTAGGATGTTTATCAGTTCACCTGTCCTCAATCTTTACGAAGTTTGTATTGTTATCAAACCTTTTTCTTTCACTCATGTACCTTGATAACTTGTCCTTTAGTAGTATGTATTTTATTCATTTGGATTCCATATGATTATTTGACTTTTTGCCTTCATACCATGCCTTCATTTTGAATTCTGTTATGTTGGCTTCCTAAAATCAAACATGTTTTAAAATTTGTCCCTTAAACCATTGCCTCCTTTATGTGTTGCTTATGCTACCTTAAATCCCCATTCTTAGGTCCTTTAGGTTCTATCCTTAACCTCTTCAGTGTGAGCACTGCTCGGGGTCCATATTAGACCCTTGTGAACTCTGACACACTGGGGTATAGTTTCTAATCTCCTTGAACTGTTTCTGAGCATTTGTTCTCTAGTGTGAGCATTTCCCTGGGTTCTTGAAGCCCTTGGGAACTTTGACTCACTAGAGATCTGGGTTCTGTGTGCTATGGGAGAATCATTCACCACTGGTTGTTCTGTACCTGTGAAAATGAATCTTGTAGCTGTTATGGGTTGAAGGCGTGGGTTGCCCAGGTGTATTTGGGCCTGTTGCAGGCTCTCTATAGTTTATTTTATTATGTAATTCATTCATTAACCTGGTGTGTAATAATTTTGTAACAAACAATTTTGGGGTATTTAGTAAAATTGGGAAGGGTTTATTATTTTCATTTGCAAAGTCGTGTAGAAATCCTGCCTGTAGGGTCTCTATTTGTGCAGTTGGTTCTGCTTATAAGTTTCATATCATATTTGTTGAAATGGTATAGGTTCTATATTGTGTTTACATACTAGAAATCCCGCCTATAGGACTAACGTTATGATCTGTTGGAAATCCTGCCTTTAGGTGTATCAATTTATCCAATAATCGTGTGTTAGCAACCATGACTATAGGACCAATACTTGGTTTAATTGTTTTCTGGCTCAATGTGTATAAATCCCTGCTCATATGTTGCTTAATGCTAGAAATCATGCATATAGGATTAAAAATCAGTTCAATTCTAGAAATCATGCCTATAGGATTAAAAACCAGTTCAATTCTAGAAATCATGCCTATAGGATTAAAATCTGTTCAATCCTAGAAATCATGCCTATAGGGTTATAATCAGCACACTCGTAGAAATCATGCATATAGGATTCTATTAACTAATTCTGAATACGATTATCACTATCAATCACTTAGGTAGCATGTCTACAGGATTGATAATAATTCTGGACTTATGCTTGTGATTTGTTGTTATTCATTATCGTATGCAACGCCAAGATATTGTACTGAGCTAAAATCAGTAGGCAAATATACATGTAGGTCTTAATACTCGCATTAAGAAACTTATTCTACATACGACTTCTTGAATGTTCAATATCACATAGATATCCTGCCTATAGGACTCTACGATTAATAAAACTTACAAACCAGTTGCGTGCATTTGCTGTTTATATGTGGAGGTTAACTTGAGCCCAGATCTGTCTTTATTTGAAAAGTCCTAACTGTTATTGTTTGTCTCCTAGTATTTTACAATTTTTGAGCAACTTAGGTCTAGTATAGAACCATCGTAAATAGAGGTCCCAATGCCTCCAGGACCTTAGGTAAGGGACGGGTAGTGCACGCATAAGAACGAGTTAGACTTAACTAGAGCGCTTTAGGTAAAAAATCAAAGATAGTAATCGGGTAGAAGGAGATGATAGTCTATGCCCACTGAATAATATGAGTAACACCCTCATATTTGGGGAGTTACGAAGTATTATTTATGTTGCGCGGGGTGATCCTATAGTCTAAAAAAATTTAGGACCCCCATCCCTATTAAATAGTTTCTTCGATTTCTTAGACTAATTCGCATAATTTATGTTCGACTGGGACCCACCGTTGTGGACCTCGAGGGGTGCCTAACACCTTCCCCTCAAGGTAATTTGATCCCTTACCCGATCTCTGGTGATGCAAACTGGTATAATCTGAGTTATTTGTTATAGGTGCCCTAACGCACCTTAATCCGTTAGGTGGCGACTCTAACAACCAATTCATTTTCCCTACTCTCTCAATAGGAGTTGTCAAAATGTCGAAACCCGATTTCACGAGAAAAAGGGGGCGCGACAATCCTCACCCGAACAAAGCGTCCCAGCCAGCCCCGATTTCGATCCTCGTCGATGCTTGAAAAAGGGCCTTTACTAGCCCTGCATACGAGCTTTATTAGTCCCCCTGGAAGATTCGGGGACTGTACATGCGAAGTGGATGATCGACGGAAAACAAATAGGAGCCGATTTTGTTCACAAAGTACTGGAGGATCCTCCATAGCGATGGGTGGATCTGACCGACGCATACTTCGTACCTCCTATAGAAGTCCGTAATAACCGGGTCCACCAAGCCCAATGTGAAGGGATAAGTGTAAAAACTCAGATACTCATCCACAAGAGAAGTGATGAAGTCATCGGGTCCGGGGATTACTATGTCTTTATTCACCGAGCCGCAGTCCTTTCAAACCGTAGGAAGGACGTACTTGGTGATGGAGCAAATATACCTAGACATCGCCTTACACCGGCCTTGCACCGACGAGGGGTTTTTCGACCTCAAAGTGTTCTGCGACCGAACACCTCCCGGGGACGAACATTTTCAAGGAAGGCTTGGTTGTCGGTTCATCAGTAGTCGTGCCCGGAGTAGATCTCTCGAGAACAACCACGTCGAGAGCGGTCTCCTCGACTTTAGTGGTCGGTTGTGAAGAAGAAGAAGTAACTTTTTGGGGAACGGACTTGGAAGTCTTCGCCATTGTTAAGAGTTTGAAAAAGTGTGAATGAAGATTGGTAGATGAAGGGTAAAAGCTTGTTGAGAAAATCAAGCACGCTGGTTTGTGGAGAAGATAAATAAAAACTTGCAATTTACTGAGAAATCTTGAAGAACGAAGGTAAAAATATTGGGGTATGAAGAAAGGCAGTGATATACTGAAGATTCGAAGGTAGAATCTTGGTCAAAAAATAAAAAATGAACGAAGGAGGGGAGTATTTATAGAGGCTTCGCGCCATTTCGCGTCTTGGGACGGCCTGCCGATGGCTGACACGCATTTGAAATCATTATGACGCGACTGACGGAACGATTCAGATTTTTTATCATTTCTGCTACAGCGCATTGGAGAATGAATCGAAGTGCACATGTTGTTTCTCGTCGTGAACTTACTCTCCGAGAAACGAGGAGACTATCTGTATACGGGTGAAACCGAACCCATGAGACGCCTCAATTTCCAATTAGGTAAACGGAGCAAGAGACGTGACGACAAGGAACCGGAATCAAGGCAAGGATCACCTCGAGCCGGTGTCCGGGCAAAACGCCCGGCCTCGGGAGTATCGGGGCCATGACCCCGGGTTCGGTTCGAATCCCAAAGGCCTCAAAGAGAACTACCAGGTTGGCGAGCACGACCAACAAAAGGCCGTGATATCCGTGAGCAATTGGATATCACAGCATGAATTTCGGCACCTCTAGACGCGTGATTTTTTACCCTACCAAATATTTTATACATTTTAGCATTTAATATTTAGTTTAGGCTTAATATCATTATTTTAACTAGTTTTAATTCTTTTACTTAATTTTATCACAAAAATTTAAAAAATACTAAATAATTTCATTTTTCTCTATTTAATTAAGGTATTAGGTATTTTAATAGTTATTATTGTAGGAGTTAGTATTTTTAATCTAGTAGAATTAAATAGCCACTTTTAAAGATAAATTTGGCCAACATTTAGCCTAATTCGGAACTAGCCCATCAACCACTTGGCCCAAATAACCCTTAGCCCATTAACCTAACATTTACCCTAATCTTCTTCTTCCTAAATATATACAACTTCAGCAAAAATAGAGGGGGGCGACCAGACTCCCTCTCTCTGAAAAAGTTGCCGCTGCAACTCCACCCACAAGCCCATCTCCGCCAAACGGCCACCCCTTCTCCTACCAGCCAGCCAACCTCAGACCACTCACGAGCAGCGACGCACTCGCTCCACCCCCCCCCCCCCCCCGAACTCATCTTCTTCCTCAACCTTTCAACACAACAAACACGACCTAACAGACCCTTCACAGTCGCGTCGGCCTGCATCTCGCCACCAAAACTCGCCGACAAACGCGATTCGAACCACTCCGCTCACACCCCTCTCTCGCCTACAGACGCTTGTCACGCACTCACCCTCATAGCCTCAGGCCCATTCACTTTACAATCTGAACTTCATTCCCACGCCATCACTGAGTATAAGAGGAAACTCCAAAATTTAAGAAAGGGTAAAAAAAAACGAGATCTGAGAATGAGATTTTAGGAACGTTTTCTTCTTCCATTTTTCCTGGATTTTCAAGTTGCCGAAGGTCTGCCGGAAATTTGTTGATATGGAGTCTGATTGAGGTGGGGATCATTGTTGTTGGTTCAGGTTCAGAGTTTCCTATCCGGATCCCATTGAGTCTCTGGTTGTTCGTTCATTTTGTCGCTGCTTGAGTCTGTTCGAGTTTGGATTTTCGTCACTGGCATTCCATTTTGTTCGTGTGTTCGATCAAAAGTTGATTACAAAGAATTTATTCGTCAGAGGTTTATTCTTCTCCCCTCTTCTATTGTTCTCCTCGCCTCTTTTATTGTTTGCACTGTATTTGTGTATTGTGATGAATTACCCCTTTATATCGGCTATTTACTTATGTATTATCATTGGTTAGTTTGGGTGTCCGGTTAGAATTGCTAAAGTAAGTTTGTAACATCATATGGTCCAATTCACTAGTATACCCACGTTCTGAGCCACATTAAAATTGTCATGAGAAACGTACATCACTGTATTGGAGTCATATCATGAGGTTTAGAATTTAGTTTATAAGATCGTTTCCTTTGTGTTCAAAAGCATCATTTGCTAGAATTGTTTGGGCGTCTTTTGCTTAGACTGTTTGAATATATCTACGGACCATGGGATTTGAGGTTTAAACATAATTAAAATTTGAGCATTAGTTGAACCTTCCTTTTACTTGGTTCCCCTGTATTTATTTTGTTTTATTCTGTTGTTCGCTAGTAGCATGTTTAAGCCGACCACACTCATGTAGGCAAGTTTTAGGATTTTCGACATACACGTTGCATAATTACGGGTTCCAAAGTTAAGACCAAAGTATGCGTTCGCGCAACTTTGGGCGAAATAATCTTATTAATAATAAGCGTGACGAATTGTGTACACGTACGCGTGACATGATTTAAGCGCCGATTTTTCCAATAAAATCAAAGTACACGTTCGCGTGACTTTGGACAAATAATTTTAATATCAAGGGCTATTAATTGTGTACACGTACGCGTGACATGATTTTTAGCGCATTAATTAAATTGAGTACACGTACGCGTGACTCATCTCAGGATAATTTCTTAAAAGCGGTAAAAGGTAAAATACACATAGGTCCTAAAAATGAGTAATTAGATAATTTAAGCCAAGTATGAATCACTAAGCGACCGTGTTAGAACCACGGAATTCGGGAGTGCCTAACAACTTCTCCCGAGTTAACAGAATTCCTTACCCGGATTTGTGTGTTTCGCAGACTGTAAAACAGAGCCAAACTTCCTCGATTCGGGATTTTAAACTGGTGATTTGGGACACCATAAATTATTCCAAGTGGCGACTCTGAATTTTAAATAAAATAATCCCGTTTCGATTGTCACTTAAATTGGAAAAACTCCCTTATTACCCTCCCTGGGGTGAAAAAGGAGGTGTGACAGCTCTGACGACTCTGCTGGGGAACAAGAATCCAGAATCTCTGGTTCAGGGTTCAAGAATTCGAGTTTTTTTATGTGATTTGCATCTGTCTTTATAATTGTGATATTATTGTCTTTTGTGGGCCTAATGTGCTAATTGTCACTCATTTACCGCTTTAATATTATTTGATCTGTATTTAAATTGTCTTCTTACGCATCCCCCTCTGAGTCTTTTAAAAATGGTGCACACGTTCGCGTGGCCCGCTTTTCTGTTAGAGGTCGTACCAAATAAGAACGAGGATGGACCAGCAACAAGGCCAGGTAGACTTTCGTGCTCCCGGTATGTTGCCCCCACCTCGGCTCGAGCTGTCCGCTCGGGTAAGCCAGGTCTAGAACAAAACCCCAGGATTTAAACTTAGAATGACATAACCTCATGCCGGATCCCTAGTAGGAAAGATTATTTGCATCATGTGCATTTGGCTTATGGGACTCAACACAGGGGTTGGGTCCGTCTAGGACAGGTGTACCCCAAAAAATAAAAGATCATTTTTGATGCATTTTATGTGCTACATGTTGTATTTTTCGAGGGTAAAAGGCGTCATTTGGCGGACCAATGTTGGTTGAGGGAAAATGAGAAAGAAAGGAGGGTTAAGTGTGAAAATGAAGCAAGTAGGGCTAATTATATATTTCTTTCGCAAATTTATTTATTTATTTATTTTCTTTCAAGAAAAAGACCAAAATAAAATGAAAATGAAATAATAATAATAATAATAATAAAAAGTTTGCACGTTCCCCTCATTTTTTTAAGAAAAATATATTTAAAAAAAAAAGAGAAAAAGAAAATCCAAAAAGATTTTACATGTTTTCATCATTTTTCAAAAAAAAAAGAGATAAAATGTGTTTTTTTACAAGTCATTTTTTTTATTTTTAAATTCTCTCTCGTATCCAATCTGCCCGAACTACGCAAACCTGATTCTCGTCTTTCGGGGCGCGATACGTAGGCAGCCCACATAGGGTCCGGTATTCTTAGTGAGTCTTAGGTTCTTGGCTTCGCGGGGTCTTAGCCAAATCTTGCAAGTTTAGCCACATTTGGCCACGTAGGCCGTTTTTGCAAAATAGAGCTAGTTTTTTTCAAAGTGTCTTAATAACATATGTCTTAGAGCGCGAAGTGTACAACAAGATGTCCTCTCAATTCTAAGGTCTATCCATGTTGAATTTGCATGACTAGCCACTTTTACAAAAAATAACCCAATCATGTTTGCCTGGCTCAATTGGAAATATTGTGGTCTCACACGTGTCTTGAATCACTAACTCTATTTGATCTTATTTTCCCCATTCAGGTATGGATCTATTTGTTAGAGTTTGAGCATGACAGATACCCAGGACCATTTTAGTCAAGATCATGCATACAAGAGCTGCTTGAAGAAAGTTTTTATTTTTGAGTCTATTTTATGTTGTCTTTTAATTTTTAGTCTTGTACAGTAGTATCGAGTTTGTCAGTCTAGTTAAGATTGTCGAGTCTTTTGTTATAATATTGCATGTTTTATGTTTGAAAAAAAAAAGAGTTACAAATGAAAAATCCAAAAAGATTTTATTTTTTTTCCTTAGTTTATTTGTTCATTACTTTTCTAGAACTACGCTTGGTCTGATTCATGCGGAACATGATATGTAGGCAACCTACATAGGGTTCGATCAAATCATTTCATTAAAAAGAAATTATCAAAAAAAAGAGAAAAAAAAGGGGAAATGAATTTGTGGGACGTGAGGCGAGAGAAAGAAATTAATGATAATTAGAAAGAAAAGAGAGGAAGGAAAATGAGCAAGTCAAGAAGTGATAGAAATGAAAGAAAAGAGAAGGCTGAAATGAACAAAATTGGGATGATGCAAAATGACCTTGTGACTCTCGAAGCCATTCATGAACCATTAATTGTTGCTAGGTGCATTACACACAACGTGATGTTTTTATATGATAAATGTCCTAACGCTAACATGGTGGCTTTGTTTTTCTCCTCTGTGGTATTTTAATTGTTATCATAACAGAGGGTGGTTAGTTTGTGGCGAGTCATCCGTACAATACAAGGTCAAATAGCGAGGTAGTCATGACTGGAAAAGACTTGGACACATGTGTTGTTGACCCGCCCAAGGGGATTGTTGAATCAGAATCTGAGTTGAAAGAAGAGGTCCTAAAGTTGAAGGGACATATGGCCGAAATATACCAAGCCTGGATTAGTGGGTGTCCTCCGTCATTGTACCCCGCTAACTACTCTGAAAGTTTTGTCACCATTCTGCCATTGCCACAAATCTAGATTCCTACTGCTGGTGATATCTCCCCACAGCCTTTTCACACTCCACCCCCCAAAACCACCTCAAATGAGTCAATGAGCCACTTGGTTAAGACAATGTGATTGAAGCGGGTGAGGGTCCCAGTAATTTTGGTATGCAACCCAGTGGATAAGATCTCGATCTTAGTAATTAGAAAGCACCACATTTCCTAGTCGGGAAGGAGTCTTGGCAGTTCATTTTGACATCTTTTCTGCTATCTGGTTATTTCGGGGTTGTAATCCAGATTTTAACTTGTTTGTTTTGGTGATTCAAATCCTTCTGTCCTCTTTTGCTTATCTTTAGGAGTCTTGTTAGTTAGTTTTGTGTCTCTGAGTCTGTCATCTAAGTTTGTTTCGGTATTGTTCAAACCCTGCCATCCTTTGGTCAAATAAAATTTTATTTTTGTTGTTTGCAATCTCTGTTTAGTTCTTTTCTGTATATAGTTCTTTTCAGGCCAGTTCTAGTGACATGACATGCATGCGAAGTTTTTAGCAAGATCTTAAAAGCCAATCTGATCATGGAACAATGAAACACAGTTTTGAATATGATAAAAGATGTGTTTGAGGAAACAAGTAATGATTCACGCATTCTGAGATAACCTGAAGCTGGAATTGAGTGAAACTAAGGCGGTTAGTCCGGAAAATAAAGAGGTTGATAAGAGCATACAATAAGGAAATGTCCCTCAAATAATTTGAGGTAGATCAGTCAGTGTTGAAATACTTTCTTCCACATCAAGCTGAAGCTAAAGTCAAGTTCGCCACAAACTGGCAGGGGACATTCATTGTGACAAGAGTGTTGCCCAATGGTACTTTGTATTTAATAGATATAGAAGGCAAATGTGTAGATATGGCTATCAATTCTGATGCAGTCAAAAGATATTATGTATGATTCCTTTGGTTTAAATTTTGTTTGTTTGTACTTGGCATGTTTCGAAGATTGGAATGACGAAGGCATTTTATTCTGCTATCTAAACACTCTACCCTTTGTTACCCCCTTTGAGCCTTATTTATTTCCTTTCATACCCCTCTTTTGGAATCAGTAGCAAAGTTCAGAAACACGGACACAAAAAGAAAATAAAGAAGGAAAAGAGGAAAAGATAAGAAAAAATGAGAATGAAAAGAAAAAAAAGAAGAAGAAAAAAAAGAAAAAAAGAGAAAGAAGAGAAAAAGAAGAAAGTAACAACAACAAAGAAATTCCTATGTCATGAACTACGTTCGACCTGATTCCTTTTAAGGATACGCAGGCAGCCTCACGGTTCGGTCCCATCCAAATAAAAATTCAAAAGCCCCAGACAAAGAAACTGGGGCAGAAGTTGTGGCTATATAAAAGATCTGATTCCAAAAGTTGTAATTGTGAACCCACTCAATTTGTTTTGAGCCTTTATTCTTTCTTTCTAACCCCATCCAAAAGCTTGCATTACGGTCCAAGGAAAGACCTTCCGACCAATGTTTGAGAGTGCCAAGTCAAGCGAGGCAGAGATATGATTCACACAAGGGGAAACACTCTGTGCCGTACAAAGGAAGACAAATGAATGAGAGGGTCTTATTGGTGAAAACCATCAGGGGCACCGTAAGGCGATGGTAAGCTGAGATAAATTAAAAATGAGAGAGTCTTATTGGTGAAAACCTTCACGGGCACCGTAAGGTGATGGTAAGCTGAGAGAAATTAAAATGAGAGAGTCTTATTGGTGAAAACCTTCACGGGCACCGTAAGGTGATGGTAAGCTGAGAGAAATTAAAATGAGAGAGTCTTATCGGTGAAAACCTTCAAGGGCACCGTAGGGCGACAGTGAGTTGAGAGATGAACAAATGAGAGAGGTCTGTTGGTGAAAACCCTTCAGGGCACCGCAAACCGAGCAAGGTCAGCGACTTGGCAAAGAGATTGGGTTATGGAGGTCCCGGGCATGAGATATGACAATTGAAAGTTGATTGGTTGAACAGGCTGGGCTGATTAATCCGAAATGCATGTCATGATCATTGGTGTCAGTTGCCTCACCCAGATAAGTCTCTTTTCCTTTTTCTCCCACAAATAAGTAATCCTGTTTCGAATTTGCTTCTTTATTCCTAATTCTCCAAGTCATTGCATTTCACTTCTTTTGGGATTATTTTCTTTAAGGCTTTACCAATGTCAACAGTGTTTAAGCAAGTAAAAGAAGGATTCCAAAGCTTACTACCAGCTTCCGAAATTGCACGAAGCAAAGTGCGGCCAAAGCATACCAGAAATAGCACAATGCAAAAAATGGAAATAAGGTGTTAGTGAAAGTTCAAGTGGTCGGGTGATTTGTGAATGTTGTGGAAGATGCAGAGGTTCAAATGGGAAGGACAGAAATGTAAAACAACGGTTTGAGCAAAGGTCATTCGGGTCTTTCAAGGTCATATTGTTGAAATTCAGCCAGAAAGTCAAACAAATTCTTGGCCATGTTCAAAGCAGCCAGTTAGAACAAAGCACGGCAGTGGGAAGGCCATCCTCAACAAGAATGCCACAAACTAACCACCACATTTTTCAAACTGATAAAGTGTTCTTTGATTGAAACAGGGACCAGAAAATTTTTCTGATTTGCAGGGACCCTCCATGAGGAAAGCATGATTCAGGGGCAAGGAATTTTGTTCTTTCTACAGAGATCCTCCAGGAAGAGAGCCTGGCTCAGGTAAGTACATTCTAAGTTCTCAGGACCCTCCTGGATAATGGGATTTGATTTCAAATTTTCAAGGATTATCTTTAAGCTCTCAGGACCCTCCTGGATAATGGGATTTAGTTTTCAAGTTCTCAGGACCCGCCTGGATAATGAGATTTAATTTGAAGTTCTTAGGACCCTCCTGTACAGTGGGACTTAGTTAAAATTCAAAACATCCATGTGTAACAAGATCTAGCATAAGCTCTACTTTGAGGAAATATAGTTGGCTTTAAAGTTTTCATTCTTAAGATGAGATTCAATTTAAAATTTTCAGGACCCTCCTAGATAATGGGATTTAGTTTAAATTCTTAGAGATTTTGGGTAACATGATTCGATTAACATTCACAGATGTGCCCAGATACCAAACTGGGGCAGAAATTTTCTTTGTTTGTCTGTTTGTTGTAATCAGGCACCCACCTGGAGAACAAGGGAATACAGTTTCAAGTCGTGAAAATCAGGCGCCCACCTGGAGAACAAGGGAATACAATCCAAGTTTCGGCAATCAGGCGCCCAC
>ML248565.1:0-75405 GCA_005239495.1 Nicotiana undulata | reverse complement strand
CCTCCTGATCATGAGTTTAGAAGGATGAAAAATGCATTCAAAAAAAATAAAATGGAGTTTGATTCTCCACCCCCGATACTATCAGGTGAAGAAATTTGGGAGAGGGTCCAGAACTTCAGTAAAGTTACTGAAACTCCACCTTATAAATTCCTCGGATATGGAAGTACTCATAATTGGACGAAACACAGTATATTTTGGGAGTTGCCTTATTGGAAGGATAATCTTCTCCGTCACAACCTTGATGTCATGCATATTGAGAAGAATTATTTTGACAATTTGTTCAACACAGTGATGGATGTTAAAGGTAAGACAAAGGATAACCCGAAGGCTAGAATGGACTTACAAGAATATTGCAGGCGGCCTGAATTATACTTGCAAACAGAAAACAATGGTAAGATATTCAAGCCCAAAGCAAGTTACACATTCACTTTGGAGGAAATACGGCAAATTTATGATTGGGTAAAGAAATTGAATATGCCTAAGGGTTATGCGTCGAATCTTGGAAAAAAAGTTGATATGGAGGTAGGGAAGTTGACCCATTTGAAAAGTCATGACTGTCATGTTTTCATGGAGACCTTAGTGCCTATTGCATTTTGTGGTTTGCCTGAAAGAATCTGGAAACCCATCACAGAGATTAGTTTGTTTTTCATGGACTTGTGTTCTTCCACATTAAGGGAAGAAAACCTACTCCGGATGGATCAGAACATTCTTGTAACATCTACTAAGATGGAAAAGATATTCCCATGTGGTTTTTTTGATGTGATGGAACACCTTCCAATCCACCTTGTACACGAGGCACAACTTGGAGGGCATGTTCAATACAAATGGATGTATCCCTTTGAGAGGTAATATTATAAGTTTCATGTAATTTTCTGTTTTATTTGAATGTTCTTGGCTAACCTGAAATTATGTAGGACAATTGGCAAATGCAAACAATTTGTTAAGCAGAGGAATAGGATTGAAGGATCTATATGCGAAGCTTATCTTGCAAAGGAAACTTCTCATTTTTGCTCTTATTATTTTGAGAGTAAGGTGAGATGTGCTAGGAATAGGCCCAATAGGAACACGGTCCAATGTGTGAATGATCCATTATATCCGCCTATGTCCATATTCAATCAACCAGGCCGATGTTCTAAGGATGTTAGAAAGAGAAGTTTGAGTGATATGGAGTACAAGTCAGCTACACTTCATGTGTTACTAAATTGCCCCGAAGTTACACCATTTCTCAAGTAAGTATTGATTTAGTAGTTATCAAAATATTAAATTTAATTTGATTACATCTCAATGCAACTACTAAAAATATTTGATGTGTCACAGTCACTTCGTGGGTCAATTTGGCCATGATGCTGTATATACGGGATTTGATACGTGGTTCAAACGATTTGTAAGTTTATCCATATAATATTCTAACACTATATAGGTAAACAATGTTTGGAAGTCACGCTAACTTATGAATTTGTTTTAACAATATGTAGGTAAATGAACCAAATAATGGTGTAAATCAATTTTTGAAAGATATATCTTGGGGACCTGGGCTTCAGGTCAGAACAATGTCTAAGTACGTTGTGAATGGTTACAAGTTTCATACAGAGGATTGCTCTAAAAATAAAAATAGCAACAACAGCGGGGTGTGGGTTCAAGGAGGTGATGGCAACCAAGTTGGAGATATTGATTATTATGGTGTGCTCAAAGAAATAATTGAACTAGAATATTCAGGTTGGCTATATAAGAAATTGATACTCTTTAGATGCAAGTGGTTTTACCCACATCCAACAAGAGGTACAAGAGTACACAACCAATACAACATAATTGAGGTTAATCATACGAGGGAGTATGATCGCTATGATCCTTTCATAATTGCACATAATGTTAGGCAAGTGTATTATGCTCCTTATCCATTGCGGCGGAATAAGTCTGATTGGTGGGTTGTAATTAAAACTAAGCCTGTAGGTAGGGTGGAAGTAGAGAATGTGTTAGATGTTGCTTATCAAAACGATATCTCCAGTGTTCACCAAATAGTGGACGAACTTTTAGAAAATGATTTGGAACATCCTGCACACATATTGGAAGAAGTTGATATAGATGAAGTAACAATTATAGAGAATGAGGAAGAAGAATCAACTGATGAAGCTCAAACTAGTTCGGAAGAAGAATTCTCGGACAAGGAACAATACGGCGATGAGCTTTAAAAAGTTGGTTTCTTTAATAACTCTCGTTTTATAGCTAGTTTATTATATGTTTCAATCTAATTATGTATTATATTATGCAGATGACAGGAAAGGGTCTAGGTAACGATGACCCTACTGGTTCTCGAGGTCGAGGAAAGGCTAATAAGGGAAAGAGGAGGGTAGAAGATAATCCTCCCTCTTTTCCACCCTCTTCACATATGCCGATGCCTTCGCCTATGTCTTATCCTCCACCCGATGGCTATTATGAGGTTCCACAGCATCACCAGCCCTACATCTTTGTGCAGACACCAGGTCTTTCATCACAGGGCCATAGTACTGTACGTCCGTCATACAGTCCAGCTGCCTCACGACCACATGGATCATATCCATCCGGGTCACAGCCACGGGGGTCACAGGCATCAGTATCACAGCCGCTTTCGGTCGATCCCGCGATGTCGCAGTCACAGGGATCACAACCATCTTCATCAGCGACTACATCGATTTCAGGCCTTCGCCTGCGAGATACTAGATCTGACCCCCCTACACCTTCCACACATGCCTCTAATGTACAGGTTTCGTCCGATGATGCTGATGATGACGAGGAGGTGCATCATGATCAGTATGGCAGGATCATCATAGTCCCTGAGGGTGATGGGTAAGAGTAATTTGATATTTTTACGTTTATTGTTTTGTACAGTTTGTACTAATATATTAATGTATTTTTTTTGTTAAATTGCAGGTTCATCCCGAGTAATAATACTACGAGGATAATCACCAAAGCCACCAGAAAGCTTTATGATGCCCCTTATACGAGTTGGAGCGAATTCGCATTCTCGATGAAGGAGCAAATTTTCAATGAATTTAAGGTATAAATTATTTTTTAAGCTTTATAATTATTTATATTTATGAGATTTTCATATAATATTTAACTTTTCAAATACAGAGCAAGCGTGGATGGGAACACCGCTATAGCGCGGAGGTGGCTGTAAATTTTAATCTCAAGGCTCGGAAGCGGTTGTCGCATAGTTTCTCCAAAGCTAGACTAATCAAGAAGAAGCCTAATTGGTTGCTTGACCATTTATGGAAGGATTTGCAAAGGCAGTGGCTTACCGCAGAGTTCTTAAAGAAGAGCGAAAAAGGAAAGAAAGCTCGCGCATCCGAGAAGGGAGGCTCCTTGCACACTGGAGGTGCGATCAGCCAAGGGACTATAAAAAGAAGATTGGCACGTAATTTATTAATTTATTTTAATTTTCAAAGTATATCTATTCTGTTTATTAACTAAAATTTATGAGTTTTCAGGAAAAGAAGTTGGGGCATCCAATGAAGCAAGATGAGTATTCAAGGAGACTCATATTGTCAAGAAGAAGAAAGAGTCGGATCAAGAAAGGTGGGTCGAGGGCCGAGCATCGACTGTACATGTAAGTTTTCACTTTTCATTAAGTATTTTGATTTACTCTTATATAAATTTTCAAATGCTAATTCAATGTAATTTTTCTTATAGGGTCGCTTCACAGCTGACGTGGAGGAATTCATACGCAGTCAGCCACCTAATGAGTCGGGCGAGGAAAGCCAACTTTCGGACGAGGATGCAGAAAGAATATGGATGGAGGCGGCTGGCGATGCAAAATGGGGGAAGGTATACGGGCTTCCTACTAAGAAAGTTCCATCGATATCACTGTGGAATGCAAGGAATAGGTACTTCCTCGCAAGGCGAGCAACTAGACGGGGAGAGCCTCTCCGCTATGTGGGAGACTGTGACAAAGCTCACAACCAAGCTACAAGCGTCCAAGGAAAGAGAAAAACTTAGAGATGCTCAGTACGTTGGCATGCAAGCTCAGTACATTGTCATGCAAGCTCAACTCAAAACTCTCCTAGCTTCTGGAGCTTTTCCGATTCCCCGGTCTCGCGAGTCATCGCCAGAGGCTCACCTTGAACGTGAGCGTTCCTTCCGTCCTCTCCGTGATCGTTCTTCTCTTCCTCCACAAAATGACTCTTCTCATTACCGTCTTGATAATGAAGATTCATCATACGGTGATGATAATGATGTAGAATGAAACAATCATTGAGTACTTTTGTAAACTTTGAACTAGACAATAGAACTTTGGTCCATTTTCGAATGGGCTTGTAATAAGTGTTAACTTAGTTTTGTTAGTTTAATGTGTTAGTTTTATTGAACTTTATACTTTGTTGGTTTTAATATTGGTTTTAATGTTGTTGTTGTGTTATTGTTGTTGTTGTTGTTGTTGTTGTTGTGTTGTTGTGTTGTTGTGTTATTGTTGTGTTGTTGTAGTTCGTATTGTTGTTGTGTTGTTGTAGTTCGTAATGTTGTAGTTCTTATTGTTGTTGTTGTTGTAATAATAGGATTTGGTATGCTGGCAGGTGGTGTAGCTGCCAAAATAGGCAGTTTCTGCCAAAATAATACCCAGAAAAGCGACCAACTTTGGTCGCTATTCTATTAAAAAAAATCTGGGCAATAGCGACCAAAGTTGGTCGCTAATTAACCCAGATTTCCAGAATAGCGACCAACTTTGGTCGCTATTTTATTATGTAAAAAAATCTGAAAATTGGCGACCACAGTTGGTCGCTTATGTAATAAAAAAATTAAATCGTTGAATTAGCGACCAATTGTGGTCGCTTTTGATTTTAAAAAAATTAAATAAAAAAAAGCGACCAACTTTGGTCGCTATTGTCCAGATTTTAAAATATTAAATTTAATTTACAGACCAAAGTTGGTCGCTATATTTTGTTTAATAATAAATAAATAAATAACGTTATTTAAAATTGGAGACCAACTTTGGTCGCTAAATTTATATTATTAAAATATTAAAGCGACCAAAGTTGGTCGTTTTTGTTGATACCCGGAATGTTTGGTCCCTAAGGTAAAGGGACCAACGAAAAAGCGATCAAGTCATTTTGGCTGCCTTTTGGTCGCTTTTGCACTGTATAACGACCAAAGTTGGTCGCTTTTCGTGGTCCCTATTTACCGGATTTTTAGTAGTGTCTTGAAATCTGAAAAAGTCACTTATTTTGGACCACAAAAAATCATTTATTGTGGACCGCAGTGAGTAATATTTTGGTTTTTCCTATCCATTTTTACATATTCCAACGTGAATATACTATTTTCATTCTTGACATTTGATTTATTATCCATCGTCATTGACACATCTTCACTTTAATTTGCTATAATTAATATTATGTTAAACTCAAAAGTTGCCAAGAAATTACAAGCTATAAAATAGTATATTCACGAGGAGTAGACTAACGGAGGAGGAACAATGTAGTACTGACTTTGACCCCTTCCTGGTCAAAAGAGAAGAAAAACAAACGAATTTTGACAAAATTAACTTGACTAATATATATTTATCGACCAGGATAAAGAATTTTCATATTATTAGGTTATCTTTTAGTTGTTATAGCAGGTGACTTGCCTTATTTATATTATACCGCTAAAGTAATTAAAAAATTTATACTATCAGATCAGTACTCAAGATGCTCGGGTGGTTTCAACAACCATTCCTGAGGGGGAAATTCAAAAATAGCCAGATCTACAAGTGGTCATTCAAAAATAGACATAGTTTCAAAAGTAATCGAAATTTAGTCACTTTTTATGTAAAGATAAATCTGAACGAAAACATTATTCAAAATTAGGGAAATACTACAGTATAATATACTGGAACTCTAGCATAATATACTTGAGTTCCAGTATAAGTATACTGGAACTCCAAAATATTATACTGGACTTCCAGCATAATATACTAGAGTTCCAGTATAATATATTGGTCCAGCATAACATGCTGGAACTTTCCGCATGTTGGAGTTCCGGCATAATATGTTGGAAGTTCATACAAAGGTGCACCGATCTCCAGTATATTATGCTGGAACTTTTCGTGTTGCAGCAAAATAATGGCTATTCTTCAATGACTTTGCAAATATTAGCTATTTTTAAATGACCAGCCCGTAAACTGGCTAGCATGTGCTATTGTTACCAATCCAGAAGATATTACCAATCCTGAAGATATCTTGTTTAACCTGAATTTTTCTTTTTCTTTTTCTTCTTTCTTCTTTCTTCTTTTTGTTGTTTTTAATTCTTTTACTACTTTTTATTTTCCACGTCAATGGCATACAATTCAAACAAGTTACATGCATGCAAAGAAGTCAATAAACAACATTGATTTTTTTTTTCCCCAACCTTCTATCATTTGTTTGGTGCCCAAGAATTCGTGTCTTTTTTGGTATGTCAAAAAATTGAAGTTAAAAAATCTCAATTCAACATTCTTAGTTCTTACCGTGGCCAAGTCAACATCTACAAAAAATACATTTTTCCAAGTCAAACTAAATAAATAAAGATTAATGTAATTAAGTTCTTAGTCTTTGAACAACCTAATTAAAGTATATCCATATGCCTATAAATATATCCACCTACCTTGTATTTTCATTCTCAATAATCTCAACCACCTTAATAAACTTTTTCCTACCTACAAAACTCTCTTCCTCGCCCAAAAAAAAAAAGTTCAAAAATTGGTTTTCATACTAAGATTACATAAAATATCATGATTCTTTTTAGAGGATTTATTACATTATTATTCATTTTCTCCATTTTTTCCACTCCAAATACTTTATTATTAGCAAAAGGAGCAAGGCCCTTAGATATGGGGAAATGGTTGAAACAAGAAGCCACACTTCTAACATCTTTGCCTAGGGGTCCAGTTCCACCATCTGGTGCTTCTCCCTGCACCAACATTCCCGGCCAAGGCGGTGGCGGCTCATGCCCCTGAACCGTTAAACCTAGGCCGTCCATGTCTGTTGCTGTCAGAGAATACACTTGTCTCTCATCAGTTAGTGTAAGAGCTAGCTTTCAAAACGGTTAACAATATCTTGAGACACGATACAATGATTTAAGACTTTAAGTTGGACGCGCTCAGGTTTTTTCACGTGATGTTACTATTATTGGTTTTCAACATTTTATCATCCTGGCGTCAGGTTATTTTTCTACAGGGTTTTCCTATGCAGTATCATCACCGTAGTAGAGTTTACGTAGGCTGCAAGCATGCATGGGATGAATCTTACAGGAGCTTAATTCTGTGGTGATTAAGGAAGCTAAATATAGAAAAGTTTCCATTAATTAGTTTAAGTAAATTCTTTGCTATTGTAATGTCTTCACCATTCTTTAATTCTTTGGTTTATTTCATTTTCTTTTGTTTCTATAAATCAAAGCATATTTTATTTTCTTAGTCCATGCGTGCTTAGTTTGTTTGTAAGTCCAAGTAATTGATGTAAATAGAGATATAGAAAATTATATTCTAGGATGTGGATTATTTCATTCTTTAATTATTTTTTTCTCCTTTCCATTGTGAATAATGAATTTTCATCAATTGATCCTAATTTATATCTGAAATGAATTTTTCCATTTTTATTCCAGTACCAGCCGGCATGAAAATCTGTGAAAATTATGCTTAAAATATATACTAATTAAAAAGTTAGTTAAGTTCAAATGTAAAGTGAAAGTATTGTATTTTTGTCAAAGATGTACATGATTATCTAAAATATAAAAATTTAAATGAAGGAAAAGACATACACAATCATGATCAGTTAGTGGCATTAAAATCGCATGACATTCTATATAGTTTTTCGTCACGCATGAGAAGAAAATTACAAAATTTTGCGTATTTCATTAGAAGAAGCTTTGAACATTGCGTTACGTGACCATGCAACACATCGTAAAATTGAGTGTGCTCTCTCTAATAGCTTAAACTTTTAGATGAAATAATCAGGAGCGGATGCATATGAAATAAAGCGATATTACACGATATCGCTTCGTTGGAAAATTTTACAAAATATATAGAGTAATATATATTGTACGAATATAATAAGAAAACGAAAATGACACCACTTAATGCATATTTGTAGTTTTGCATGCTGGTAAAGCTCTTGATAGTTTATATGATTCCACCAACTGTAAAGAGACATGGTCTTTTACCAGTTCCCTCAGAGTTATCTATAGAGACAGTATGTAAAAGAGGCAAGGAATTTTTACGTGGAAAAATCTCAACTCAAGGGGACAAAACCCACGACCTACACTAGTAGGATCTCAACTTCACTAACTTGTAACTCAACTATTACAAGTCACTTTGTAATGACTCTATTACAAAGACTTCAAACACACTAACTTGCAATACCCTTATTACAAGCCACTTTGTTACTCACTAGTTACAAAGACTTTAACTCATGACCAACTCTAGTCACAACACAAGCTAGGATGGTTTATGATTTAGGGTTTCCTAAAACAAAGCTTCTAAGAAAGCAAGATAGGAGATACAATAAAGAACAAAGCACAAGATTACAACTCAACTAAGGACACATGTGAACAAGTAGTGGAACTGGTCCGTAGTGGAGTTGTCTTCTTGTTCTTGACACACGTGAATCTTCAATGCAAGAGAAAATCTTCAATGCTTGAGAGAATGTTAGTAAATGCTCAAGTGAATATCTTGTATGTCTTTCACCATACTATTATACTTCAAAGACATTCCAGGAATGATGTCTATTCTTAGTTGGTACACACTCCTTCCAATGGGAAGTGACTGTTGCACTATTTTTGTACTGTAGCATGCACAGTTGCAGGCAGTTACTTTCTGCCACTGCTTTCCAGCTGTAGAGTTGACTTGTACTTCTGTTAGGGGAATATCAAGGGATCAGGTCCCTAAACTGTTTCTTGTGAGTTCAAGAGGACACTGCCCAGATTTCTTTGAGTTCATTGCTGAATGATTATACCGGGCATGCATCAGATCCTTTATCTGGTTCTATACACAAAGTTTGTTAGATCATCAAAACATAAGACTAGCCCATCAATTTTCCCCTTTTTGATGATGACAAACTTTTAAAATTGATGACTAGGTATAGATTCTAACTTAACCAGATAAAGTACCAGGACCCCATATGTTCCCATTGCATGTGCTTCCCCTTTAGTCCCTGCATCAATTATCCTCCTCATTTGGCATCATCAGAAGCCACAAACAGACAGAAAGCATAAAGAAGTCTAACACAACTAACTCATGCCTCATGTGTGCACACAACATGATAGAAAACAGAAGGAAAAGGAAACAGACATTATACTGAACAAAAAGAAGTTGATTCATTAATAATAAAAGCTTTTTAAAACATAAAAGTCATTGCTATGAAAGCAAAGACATGATTGGAGTGTTATAACGGGAGCAGTACGGTGGAATCCAAATGCCATCACATAAAAATAAAAAACTACCAACCACAACATCACAAACAGAAGACGACTGGACATTGAAGGGAACCTAGGGGGCACTAGAAGAGGAAGGCTTGGAGGAGGAGGCAGCAAGGGTTTTGAGAACCAGGTCCATGCGGGCGTTTGCAGACATTTGTTCCTCGAGAAGTTTCTCCCGCATGTTCTCCACCTGCTGCCTAAGCTCAGCATTCTCCTTGGTCAAGCGGGCAACATCCTCATGGGAGGAATTGTGAGAACCAGGTGCCCCACCAGCTTGACTTAGCTGAGTTTCCAGTATAGCATTCTGAGCCTTCAACCTGATCACTTCATTTGCAGCATTCTGAGCATTGATTAGTTGAGAGATTTTCGAAGTTATACCCCCAACCCTCACTATACACTCACACTCTTCCAAGGTAGTCTTTGAAAAGGTCTTCTTGCGGGTTCCTACTCGTGGGTTAGCCAAAGGCACTTTGTAGAATTCAAATACACGAGTAAGGAGGAAACCATATGGGAGCCCATGATTGCCATCTCGGAAGTTCATAACCTTTTGCATATGTTCTATCATGATAACTGGCATGTTGATAGGTGTGAACAAATCAAGGGCCTCCACCAAAACCAAATCGTACCTCGAAGCAATGGACCTTCTCTCGGCACGGGGCAAGAGCACCTTGTTAACCAACTCAAAGAGGAGCTGGTAAGCGGGAAGTAGTGCTTTCTTATGCACTTGTTCCCTCTGTTGGATCGCATGTTCTTTCACAATGGCCCTCCCAAAGTTTGCCTCACAAGCGCTTTTGACAGTGGACATCCCCTCACATGGAACCTAGAGAGATTTTCCCAAAGCAACAACATCAAACACGATATCAACACCATTGACCAGCATGCAGATATCATCCCCCGCAGTAGTGAAGGGAGATGCATAACATTTCTGCACCGCATCTTCGTATACTTTGGGCAACAGCCTCTCTGAATAGATGATCCCACTGCTGGAACTCAACAATCTCCAAAATATGCCTTATCCTAGCCATCTAAGATATTTTCGGGTCAAACATACGACCCCACAGTACCTTTAAGTTCACAACCTCTCTTGCCAAAGTCCACCATCACTAGGTACAGTCTTCAGTGAACCGGGTCCCCCAACAGTTTCCCTTTTTCTTTTTCTCAATTTTCAACAGACTTCCCTCTAGCACGCCCAACTCCCACATACGTGTTTTCAGACAACTCATTTTCAACCACTTCTTCAACTACAACCCTTTTGAATTTGCCACCACTTTTCACATGTGTTACACCTTGTTTTTCCACAGCTTCTTCTGAAGCTCCAACCACAGACGTCTGAACCTTTGAAGATATTTTTACCAAGGAACTGGGTTCCTCTTCAGCATCTTCATCCACCTCAACTACAGGAATATCCTTGTCAGACACAACCTTCCCTTGCTTCATCAATCTCTTCTTCTTCTTCTTAAGACTTTTCTTGCTCTTCTCCAAGGCAGATTCGAGAGCCTCTTTCTTTTACAACCAGGTAGAGGGTCGCTTGGAGGATGACTCAAGAGTAGTTACTGGTTTATGAAGATTAAATCTAGCAATGAGGACCATTTCATCCTCATCGTCTTCGTCAAAAGGCACAAAAATGGGAGGAATAGACTCCATGGGTTTTGTGTAGAAATGGGTTCTTGGTTTGTTTCTGCTGAAGGAGAAACGGGTTCTTCAGCAGGTTTGTCTTTTACAGAGTCATGAACACGAGACTCAAACAAAACCATGGTCCCCTCATCCCCTAATAATGGAGTTTCTTCCCCCTGAGATTCAGGAAGGGGGGAGGCTCCTTCAAAGGTAAGACTCTCGGCGGCAATGGCCATGATGTTTTTTGCCGCTTCTTTTTCTGGTGACTCCATGGGAGTCACAGAGTCAAGGAGGGAGGAGTTCAAATATTGATTGGGGTCTTCCTCAGAGACCTCTGAAGCCTGAGGAGTGTCACTTTCCATGAGTTCTTTGGGTTGGACAGAAAAAAGAGGATCAGTAAGGTTTGAAGGGGGAGAAACAATGACAGGCGGTGAGTAAGAAACTGGTGCGGGGATGACAACATCGAGGTTGGTAGAGGATTGGATTTTTGGTGGTGAGGGAGTGGTGTTAATGGTGGGAGATGGAGATGATTGTTCGTCGGCCATTGTAGGATGAGAGACGCAAGGAGTTCAGAAGGAGTGAGGATTTGCAGAGAGGTAATGAGAGATGATGGTTATGAGGGGTTAGAGGTGAGAGGGTTTTACAAAAGGAAGGTTAATAAAGAGGGGGGAACGGGTTCTGATGAATTTAAAAAATGACGGTAGGTTTTTGGAAGATGAAACGTGCAGAGGAAGTGAAAGGATTTGAGAGATAGGACGTGACAGACACAGACTCTAAAAAGTCGGATGATGTGGTGGTTGTATTTATTATGTTGTCTTTTGTTAAAAGCATAAGAAAAACACATGAATACTAACTTGTGGTACAGGAACCAGGTTCCTAACCTGTTTTTTGTAAATTTTTCAACTCTCTTTTCCAGTTCAACGTCGTACCTTAACTTCTATAATCATCATATGTGTCTACCTGCAACGGTATAGATGTGAGTTAGGCTTTGTCAGAAAACACTTTAGCTGATTGTACCTGAGTGTGACTCTCATAGCCATGTATGGGGAACCAGGTTCTCAGTTAGGTTTCATTAACCCTTGTGCCATCCTATTTCTCTCAAAGTGTTCCCTTCTTAGATATTTGGTTAAGATATATGCAATTTGATCTTCATTGCAACAAAATCTCATGCAGATACACCCCTTTTCAACGTTATCTCTGAGAAAATAGTGCCTGACATCAATGTGTTTGGTTCTTTTATGTTGAACCGGGTTCTTTGCCATGTTAAGGGCACTGGTGTTATCACACATAAGTGGTACACAATCAATGTATACCCCAAAGTCTTCCAATTGTTGCTTGATCCACAATAACTGAGCACAGCAAGATGCAGTTGCGACATATTCTGCTTCAGCTGTTGAGAGGGACATTGAGTTTTGCTTCCTTGTACCCCATGAGATTAGGAATGATCCAAGGAAATAGGCCATTCCAGAAGTGTTTTTCCTGTCCACCAGATAACCTACATAATCAGCGTCAGCATAACCAACAAGGTTAAAACTGTCACATGAAGGATAGTATAGAACAAGGTCCTGTGTGCCTTTAAGATATCTCAGAATTTTCTTGGCCGCCTTCAGATGAGACTCTTTGGGGTTTGACTAAAACTTTGCACGCAATCCCACGCTGAATACAATGTATGTCCTACTCGTAGAGAGGTAGAGTAGAGATCCAATGATCCCCCGATACATTGTTTGATTCACAGGTGATCCGGAATCATCCTTGTCCAGCTTGGTAGCAACTGCAATAGGGTTGTCGATCACCTTTGATGCCTCCATGTCAAACCTTTTCAGCAGTTCTTTGATGTATTTTTGCTGACTGATGCATGTTCCCTTTGTGGACTGCTTCACTTGAAGACCCAGAAAGAAGTTCAGTTCCCCCATCATACTCATTTCGAACTCACTTCCCATGAGTTTGGAAAATTCTTCGCATAGTGAGTCTGTTGTAGCCCCAAATATGATGTCATCCACATAAACATGAACAATGAGCAAGTTCCTTCCCTGTTTCTTCAGAAACAGTGTGTTGTCAATCTTTCCTCGAGTGAACCCATTTTCCAAAAGAAACTTGGATAATCTCTCATACCAGGCTCTATGGGCCTGCTTCAGGACGTATAGAGCTTTGTCTAACTTGAATAGATGTTCAGGATGCACATGACTTTCAAAGCCCGGAGGTTGCTTAACATAGAATTCTTCCTTGAGAAATCCATTCAAAAAGGCACTTTTCACATCCATTTGGGACAAGGTGAATTCCATATGTGACGCAAAGTCAATGAGAATCATGATGTCTTCCATGCGAGAAACTGGGGCAAACGTCTCATCATAGTCAATCCCTTCCTCCTTATTGTAACCTTGAACAACAAGCCTTGATTTGTTCCTCGTAGTATTTCCGTTTTCATCCAGTTTGTTCATGAACACCCACCTGGTTCCTATGATGGTTCTGTCTAAGGGTCTAGGTACCATGTGTTATACCTTGTTTCTCTCAAACTGATGCAGCTCCTCCTGCATAGCTATAATCCAATCTACATTCTTTAGGGATTCCTTGATAATTTTGGGTTCTATTTGAGATAAAAAGGCTGAAAAGGCTAGGGAGTTTCTGGTTTTAGATCGAGTTTGGACTCCAGAATCAAGAGGGTGATTATATTATCAAGGGGATGAGAGATTTTGTGTTTCCAATTTGAGACTTGGACTTGATTGGTGGAGGAACTGGGTAAGTCATATGGATTTCCCTGTATTCCTCGTTCAGCTACTTGTGGAGTGCCTTGCACTGCATCTCCAACTCTTTCTTCAGCCTCAGTGGTCGTGATTGGGGTACCAGGTTCCTCTTGTGAAGTTGACGAGGATGTTGCATTGTCTTCACTTGCTTCCTTCATCTGAATCATCATGTCAGCTTTTCCATTTGAAACATCAGATATTTCTTCAGGAACCAAAAGCGGTTCATTGTCTTGATCATCACCGTCTACTTCCTTGTTTGAAGAAGGTGTCTCATTGAATATCACATGAACACTTTCTTCCACACATTGTGTCCTTTTGTTTTAGACTTTGTAGGCTTTTCTTTGAGAAGAGTATCCCAAAAAGATTCCTTCATCACTTTTTGCATCAAATTTTTCGAGCTGGTCCTTCCCGTTGTTCAGAACATAACATTTGCATCCAAAGGTTCTCAAATAAGTTATATTTGGCTTTCTTCCATTGAGCAGCTCATAGGGGAGTTTGTTTAAGAAGGACCTGATCATGCACATGTTCACCAAATAGCATGCAGTGTTAATTGCTTCAGCCCAGAAATTTTTGGCAATTCCACTATCAATGAGCATTGTCCGTGCCATGTATTCTAGAGTTCTGTTCTTCCTTTCCACCACACCATTTTATTGAGGAGTCCTTGGAGCTGAGAAATTATGAGTGATCCCATTTTCATTGCAAAATTCATCAAATTTGGCATTATCGAATTTTGTCCCATGGTCAGATCTGATGCAAGCTACCTTTAATTCCATATTCACTTGGATTTTATTGACAAAGGCCACAAATACCTCAAAAGTCTCATCTTTTGCTCTAAGAAACAGTGTCCAAGTGAATCTTGAATAGTCGTCCACAATCACAAAGATATATTTCTTTCCTGCCTCTGCTTGGTATTCTCATAGGACCACATAGATCCATGTGAAGGAGTTCGAGAGGTTTTGATGTGCTCACATCCTTCTTTGTCTTAAAGGATGATTTCACATGTTTTCCTCTGGCGCATGCATCACATACTCTGTGCTCCTTGAACTTTGAATTGGGCAGACCACGAACCAGGTCCTTTTGTATCAACTTGTTCAAGAGTGATAAGCTTGCATGCCCCAATCTTCTATGTCATAATTCTGCATCATCATCAACTGCCTTTAAGAAACTCATATCACCAACTTCCAAAGATTCAAAGTCAGCCACATAGATGTTCTTGTGCCTTTTTTGGCTATTAAAACCACTTCACCAGTTACTAGAGTAGTAACTGTGCACACTTTAGACAAGAACTCTACTTTGTTCCCTTTATCACACATTTGGGAGACACTTAAGAGACTGTACTTCAACCCATCTACATAGTACACGTTCTCAATTGAGTGTACAAGAGACCTTCAAACCCTTCCAACACCGAGAATGTATCCTTTTTTTTCATTGCCAAAGGATACATCCCTTCCTTGCAGGGCTTTCAGTGAGAGAAAATCCATGGTGTTCCCAGCCATGTGCTTTGAGCATCCACTTTTCATGATCCATTGTAGTCCTGGTCCTTTCACTGGTCCCTGCACATATAAATCAAGGGTTAGATTTAGGAACCCGAACAAGTTTGGGTCCCTTGTAATGAGGAAAAGGGTAGATAAGATCTCTGCTAGTCCATGCAGGCAAGAATCGACTTTTGCTAGTGATACCTGGTCCCCTTTTAGTAGTCACTTTTTCAGTAAACACTTTGTTTTTCTGAACAGATTGAACCCTGGCAGGGCAGTTTTATTTGAAGTGCCAATTGTTCCCATAGTGGGTACAAAGTCAGTTATCCGGAACAGTGACGTACTTGTTGTGAGGGTTGTAAGGAATTTTCTCCTTTTGTAACCCAATTCCCTACCTGTTTCCACAATTATTAAAGTACATGGCAGTGACAGCATTTGTAGACCAGGTCCATTTAAGAGATTTTTCAAGATCAACTTTTAGTTTTACTAATTCAGCTTGAAGTTGCCTGTTTTTCTCAAGTTCACCACATAAACTAGTCTTCACATTATTTAATTCCTTTTCAAGCTTGATGTGTGTCTTATTAGTTACTTTTTTCCCTTTCTCTAAACTCACAGGCCTATGTTCTTATTTGAGTCCCTCAATTGTTTCCTCTAGGTCTGTGATTACCACCAAAAGGTCATCTCTTTCTTGTT
Organism: Nicotiana undulata; assembly: GCA_005239495.1. Classification (NCBI taxonomy): domain Eukaryota; kingdom Viridiplantae; phylum Streptophyta; class Magnoliopsida; order Solanales; family Solanaceae; genus Nicotiana; species Nicotiana undulata. Next base: position 59,483 of record ML248565.1, on the reverse strand, counting down.
CAACAGCATTAATTTTTTCCGCTAGAGTGTTCTTTTCTTTGCTCAGGTTCTCTACTGTTTCCTTTAGGTATACCACCACTACTGACAGGTCATCTCTCTCATTTTCTGCACTATTAGTCTTATCAGCTAACACTTTTTTTTCTTTTCCAAGGTTGCTTATGGTTTCCTTTAAGTCCACAACCACTACCATCAAGTCATCTCTTTCATTTTCTACACTATTTATTTTTCCAGTTAGGGATTCCTTTTCTTTTTCAAGATTACTTATGGTTTCCTTCAAATCAACCACACAGACCACTAGATCATCTCTAGATTTCTCAGCTTCTCCTAGCTCTATGGTCAAGGCATCCTTATCATCAGCTAAACTGTAGTATGCATCAATAAGAACATTTGCTAATGACATTAATTTCTTAGAAGAATAGGACTTCAGATTTCTCTGAACATCCCTGAAACTTACCTCATCATTGTCATCCTCTTCATCTTCATCATACTGGGCCATTAGTGCAAACAATGAATCATATTCCTTAGCTTCGTTTTCAACTGCCATCATGGAACTGTTTCTTGCATCAGGTTCCTCTCTTGATTCACTGGAGGAATCTCCTCGTGCATCAAGAGTTTGCTTCACAACATTGTCAGCTGCACTTTTTCGGCTGAATCGTTTGTCAGGAACCGAGTTCCTTTTTGCTGTCTTGTCAGAGTTGTGCTTGTAAGGTTGCTGCTTTAGAAGTGGGCAGTCCTTGATGAAGTGCCCTGGCTTTCCGCACCTGTGGAAAATATCATAGTTCCTTGGTTTACTTGAACTGCCTCTCCTTGGTATGTCACCATTTCTTCGAACCATCTTTTGAAATCTCTAGTAAGATAGGCCATGTCACTATCTTTTTCACTTGAGTCGTTGTTTTCAGCCTTGAGCACCAAGTTCTTCTCCTTCTTTGGTTCTCTTCTTTCACTGTCTTTCTTCTTCTTCATCTCGTATGTCTTCAAATTTCCAATCAGCTCGTCCATGGTTAGAGTTTGTAGATCTTTGGCTTCAGTAATAGCATTCACCTTGCTCTCCCAAGAACCAGGTAAAACACTGAGAACTTTCCGTACCAGCTTATTTCTAGGGATTATCTATCCCAATGAGTGAAGTTCATTTATTATGGATGTGAATCTAGTGTGCATGTCTTGTATAGACTCATCATCCTTCATTCGAAATAGCTCATACTCAGTGGTGATCATGTCAATCTTGGACTGCTTAACCTGAGTGGTTCCTTCGTGCGCCGTTTGCAGAGCTTCCCATACATCCTTGGTTGATTGGCAAGCTGAGATTCTATTGTACTCATTAGGTCCTATACCACATACCAAGATTTTCTTGGCACGAAAGTTCTTCTCAACAGCTTTTCTGTCAATGTTCCTATATTCCTTTCTGGTCTTGGGCACCATTATACCAGCTTCTCCAACCTTCTTTATGGGAACATGTAGACCGTCACAAATGACATCCCATAGTTCGGAATCTTCTGCCATGATAAAGTCATGCATACGAGTCTTCCACCATCCGTAGTACTGACCATTAATCTGGGAGGTCTGTAGGTTGATTGTCCTTCTTCGAAGTTAGTTGGAGCATCCATTTGAGATCTTTTCTAGGTGATAACCTTTTATAAAGAACCTGCTCTGATACCAATTAATAGTTTATATGAGTCCACCAACTGTAAAGAGACCTGGACCTTTACCAGCTCTCTCAGAGTTATCTATAGAGAAAGTATATAAAAGAGGCACAGAATGTTTACGTGGACAAATCCCAACTCAAGGGGACAAAAACCACGACCTACACTAGTAGGATTTCAACTTCACTAACTTGTAACTCAAATATTACAAGTCACTTTGTAATGACTCTATTACAAAGACTTCAAACACACTAACTTGCAATACACTTATTACAAGCCACTTTGTTACTCACTAGTTACAAAGACTTTAACTCATGACTAACTCTAGTCACAACACAAACTAGGATGCCTTATGATTTTGGGTTTCCTAAAATAAAGCTTCTAAGAAAGCAAGATAGGAGATACAATAAAGAACAAAGCACAAGATTACAACTCAACTAAGGACACATGTGAACACGTAGTGGAACTGGTCCGTAGTGGAGTTGTGTTCTTGTTCTTGACACACTTGAGTCTTCAATGCAAGAGCAGATCTTCAATGCTTTAGAGAATGTTAGTAAATGCGCAAGTGAATATCTTGTATGTCTTGCACCATACTATTATACTTCAAAGACATTCAGGAATGATGTCTATTCTTAGTTGGTACACACTTCTTCCAATGGGAAGTGACTGTTGCACTATTTTTGTACTGTAGCGTGCACAGTTGCAGGCAGTCACTTGCTGCCACTGCTTTCCAGCTGTAGAGTTGACTTGTACTTCTATCAGGGGAACATCAAGGGATCAGGTCCCTAAACTGTTTCTTGTGAGTTCAAGAGTACACTGCCCAGATTTCTTTGAGTTCATTGCTGCATGATTATACCGGACATGCATCAGGTCCTTTATCTGGTTCTATACAGAAAGTTTGTTAGATCAACAAAACATAAAACTAGCCCATCAGTTCTTGATTTTCCTCTAGCAGGTTAGAGGTTTCTATGGTTAGATAGAATTGAACTCACGGCCTCGTCTAACTTAAGACTCAACAAAACCAATGAACTAAAGTTATTTCTTGTCAACTAATATGATAATTAATGTTATCTATTCTCCGTTCTTCTATAAATATCGACACCCGTTGTAAAAATGTATTTATACGCCCCTAGAGATGATCACACATTATAATTTGAGTTCCGTATTTTCCATATCAATATTATTATTATCATTCTCGTACTTTCTTATTCTTCGAATTTCATTACTATATGATATCCCCTTGCTTCCGTTTTCTTACTGCTTTGTTATTTCGTTGTTGTTAATATTCTCGTCTTAGTATTTTCAATATGGCTTTTTCATTATTGTTTCTCCTGTTCAAACATGCTGAGGAATAATTTTTTTGAGCAGAGGGTCTAGTGGAAACATCATTTTTATATCCACAAAGTAGAGGAGTAAAGTGTGCGCGCACATTATTTTTCTCAGACCTCACTCTGTGAGAATACGTTGGATATATTGTTGTTGTTGTACAAAGGAATTCGAGTTTTACCATCCACGTATTTGGCCATTGAAAAAGAATAAGGCACACACATGATGGGCATGTTGAAGACATTATTAGGAAAATTTGGATTCGTCTCGTTGCCACTCATTATTAAAAATATTACACAAATAAGAATTATGCCCGTACGTGAAGAGACGTGTTAAAGACATAATCTAAGAAAAATAAATGTCTGATCTAACCTATAAAAGATTCTATAATAAACTGAAAGGTGGAGGGGGCTGGGGATGAAACCATTTGAAAGAAATATGTTAGAGAAGAAATGCAAATTCTATTGTACGCAGCCTTACTCTGAATTTTTGCACGAGGCTGTTTCTACGGCTCAAATCCGTCTGGTCACATGGCTACAACTTTACCAGTTACGCTAAGGCTCCCCTTCAAATATTATAGTAACTATTATTGCTATACTTTAAAATTATATTTCAGGTACTTTTCAGGTGTGAAAACCTGAGATCCTACTGTAATTTTCATGTACTATTTCTTCTTTATAAAATTTAAAGATAAAATAATTCTGTCTTATGAAAACTTAGGCCTTTTTCTTCTTTCTTTTTGGTATTCAAAGGAGCATTAACATCCCTTGTAGTTGTAGGTCGCTAAAGTTACAGAGACCTTAGTGCCTTCAAAAATTATTAAGCAGACCTACCTTACCTTCATGTTGTATCGGCTTCTTGAGCCGAGAGACTATCGAAAATAGTCTTTCTACCTCACACAAGTAAAGGGATAAGGTCTGTGTACGCTCTCCCATCCCCAAACCCCACTTGTGAGATCACAATGGGTATGTTGCTGTTGCTGCTTTGTCTACGACAGAGTACAAACCCACAACCTGTGTCTAACTTACACATTACACGTCCCGACTTTACACCACTGAACCAAAGCTCTGGAGACTATGCTGTGATAGAGTATATTCTTGTGGTAACACATTGGTTTATCTGCAGATACTATCTCGAAACAACAAAGGATAACAGAGCATACATCAAACTTGAGGTGTAAGAAAAGGCCAAACTTCTAAAATATTAAATACTCAATCTGGCGCGATAGCAAAAGCCACGCTTTTCCAATGCTAAAATTTGAAACAAAGCAGCAGAATCACCCTTTACAAAATGTTTCCTTTAAAGACCAAAATGCTCTTCTCAAATACGTTATTACAGAGGAAGACAGCCTAAATATTCAAGGCTAGGCTCCATCATAGAAGCTTTCAAAGGCCATTCGAAGGCCTAAATAATCCGTACCCATTTACACCACACGCCATGTTTGGATAGTCGGGGAGGGGATACGGGTGACTACCATCAATATTCCCATTCCTCATCCCAAGAAATGACGGATCAGAACCCATCATTTGCCACTGGTTAGGAACTAACCCATCAATATGATGTCCATTCATAAATCGGGGATCGGGCTGCAGAATCATATCATTAGCACTATCGAAAAGGCCTCCAGAATAGTTATGCTGGAACACGTCATGATAACTTCGTGTTCGTTCAAACCTACAAGAGCTAGATGAGGGACCGAGATCAGCTGGCGCGCCAATATCACCTGGGAATGTGAACCCATGATTCAGATGTTGTGACCGGCTGCTAAAACTTTGAAAGCCCGGGTTGGGTATAGATGCCCTTCCAATCCCATGATCATCGTTCAGTAAGTCGTTAATAATATCCAGATGAGGAAATTCATCAGCTGATACACTCTGGGACTGGCGTCCAGACGTGCAAGCCAGAGAATCAGGAATTTGATCATGTGTTCTGCTGTTTGCAGCCTTGAACATATCAAAGTTCCTGATTCCATTTGATGCAGAAGGATGATGTTGAGATACACTCCTACCGCTGTCCCTTTGGGGACACTCCCACTGCAGTCCATTCTGCAAGCTGCCATTATTCACCATTCCATACGAAAAGTTTGGTCTGCTAGAACTAGGTTCTGTTCTTTCCAAACCATGTGGTAAAAACGATGCCCCAGTAACCAGTGGAGGTTGTTGTTGAGAGTACGAATGTGATAGGTTAACTGCTGAAATTGGAGAATGAGGTTGACTAAAACTAGCCGGACTTCCAGAAACAGGGCCACCCATAATTGCATTTCGGTAGGACTGAGTAAGATAGCTGTGAGTTGCTGGTGAAGGATCGGGACCCAATCGGCCAGCTGCACTCACTGAACGAGCCAGTGATGGTACTGTCTGAACCATGGAAACAACAGGGGCAGCAGGCCTAGGTCCAGGAACTAAAGGATCACACAATGGTCTGGACACGGCGGGCACTTGTTGCCATTTGAAATTTTCTGTTGTAGCAGAGACTGTTACTTGTTGAGACGAGGACTCCCCCGTCGTAATACAACTGGGCTGCACTGAGGGCTTATCCTTGACCCTTGGCTCTACAGCTTTATGCGGATCAGCTTTCAATACCACAGCAGTTTCAGATGACTTAGACACTAGAGCTGATTTATCAGCTAGCTTGGGACCATCTGAAGACGATCTTTTAATCAAAGCAGGATCACTTGTGACAGAGATCTTCGTCTGTGACTTCTGCTGAACAACAGAGCCTGCATCTTTTGGAGGACTTCTCGGAGAAGACTTGACACTCGGCTTCTCCATTGAAGGTCTCTCTGTCTCGGCCTTCCTCTGCTGCAAAGCTACTACGTCCTGCTCAGAGTAAGAAAGTAGCATGAAATTGGTATTAACTGGAGACAAACAGAATCACAGCATCTAAGAAAAGACATTTCCCTATAAACTCATTGGAAAGGCATATGCATCTTAACAAACAGAGGCAATTTACCGGCATTTCGAGAATACTAATTGCTTACATGAACAGTAAGAACACAAAACTCAGTCTCCATGAGATTTTTCTTTCCCTGTATTTTGTTTTTTTTTACCATGCAACAAACTTGAGGTTCTATGATGCAATGTGGTGAAGTAAGGAGGGATAATAAAGGGAGAGAAAAGAACCAAAAATAAAAAAAATTCACCAACATTAAGCAGTCTCTCTTAGGTAACAGTATTTTATGGCGATTCTAGCCGGTTCTTTAGAAGGAAAAGAGTGAGTAGAGGAAAGATAATAACCTTCTTCACATTTTGCTGCTCATTCGACGAAAGCACAGTAGAATGCGACTCGGATCCAGGCACCCCGCAACTTCTATCACTTAGCTGCCCTACGTCTGAAACAGCATCTAATGGCTGAATTACTGTTTCACTAGCCCAATCAGCCGCATTAGAGGTTGACTTGTTTTTTTGGTTCTTCCCTCTGAATAGTAGAAGCACCACAATTTCAGAATACAACCAACATTTCAAAAATATTTAGACTATGCCCCCCACACCCACCCGCCCACCCCCACCCTCAAAAAAAACATGAAGGAGGTTACCTGTTAGGTGATTTCTGATTTTTACGGTTAGACGAAGTCCATCTGCAAGGCCCATTCGAAACCACTGAAGGAATTGAATCTGTGGAACACGTCGATGAACTATCATCCATGACGGAAGGACTTCTCCTTCCGGCTAACCCATTTTGCACAGCTGAAAGGTCACTTAATCCACTGCAGCTAGTTTCCGTGGAAGGATGAACTTCTGAGCTGTCAGTATCCCAATTGACAGGACTTGCATCTCTGTCTTCAGAGTCAGGATTAATAACCTCTGGGACACAATCGATTGAATCAGAAACATCAGATACAGCTTCCAGTATATCTGGTTTTCCAAGTACTGCTTCTCGCTCCTCATTTATGTACTCGTTTCCTTCACCAATAGGTCCATCCTGATCAATCTTATATAGCTCCATGGATCCAGGTTTTTCATCAACACCCTTAATCTTTACTTTGTGATTATTCCGCTTCTGTTTAGCCTGACATACAAAGCAAGCACGATAAATGTATCTGTCCTCAAAGCGAAGGCCCTAATTCATAGATAATACCAAAGCTTGTTTCTTATCCTACATAACGTATAAAATGCAATACCTGCTTTTTCTTGGACTTTTTTTCCTTTCCAGATGCTCGTTTAGCTTTCTGCTCAGTTTCTGCCAGCCAAGCAGCTTCCTCTTCACGGATGAGCTCTTCTTGCCTCTTTAAAGCAACAGCCTCCTGATACGCAACCTCTATTTTACTACAGAAGATAAATGAAAAAGTCATTGTTAATTAAAATTGCAAGAATAACAAACTGGAAATTAAGAAAGTACGAGACCTCACGATGAGGAAAATGCAGTTACTGATGCCACTCTTAACTATTTATGTTAGTTTAACGAACATTCCAGCATAGCAGAAGAATCTTTAACAAGACATTAAATCAAGATCATTAAAGATATATGCATAATAGCTGCCGTATGAGTGTTTGAGTGACGTGTCACACAACATTGAACTTCCCCTTTACCTGATCATATATAGAAATGAAGCACCAACTGCTGGTTTCCTTCATTTTCTACCAATCAAGTGACATCAGCATGCATAGAAACATGAGGTAAAACCTTTAGGTTGTTAGGTGATCCAGCTGACAAAAGTAAGAAAATGGATTCAAGAGAAGTCTACTCTTGGACCTCCTGTGGTTGAAGTAAAAGTCAACTGTATTGAGGGCTACTAAGGTCTGGATTGGTTTGGAGCAAATGTGATTCTGATATTGTACTTCCAAAAGGAAAAGATATTTTGATTTGCTGAAAGCGCGCCTTATCGAACCGTGAGGCCAAACCATATTAACTTCAATCCAACAATGAGGTGAACTGGACGACATACGTATTAACTTTTGCCCAAAAATAAGAGAAGTATATTTAACCAACTAGTGTACACTACATAAGTTGTGCATGAGATGACAGGACGTCACAAAATATACTAAACACGGAATTAATGTATAATTGCTAAACTAGAATCGAGAAAACCCCTCAGTACATCTCAAGTTTAGACAAATAGGAATCAAGAGAGGATTACAACCTAGACTTGAAGTATTTCAAGCTAGATCATGAACATTGGTCAGACCTCCAAACATGAAATGGCCTCCAGGCAAAAACACGAACCAAAAAGCAACAGAATCTATATGTTCCAACCGTTTAAATAGCAAGGCCAAAGTGAAACTTCTGTACCTAACCAGCAGTTTATATATTACATCACAATTAAGTGACTAAAATGCACAAATAATTTATCAAAAGAGTTTTAACCTGAAAATCTGTGCTAGGACAAATATTTCAATGGTTCGACGACCTAATTCAGTTAAACGCCTCTCATCACGCTCAATTGAATCTTTGTTAAACTCATCTCCAGAAGTGCCATCCTGAGACAAAAAGCAATGGTACAATAAGCAAATGCCTATGGCGTATGGATACATGTTATCTGCTAAACAGAAGCATGCAGAACATGAACCACGAAGTTCATAGTTTGCAAAAATGTTTTTTTTTTGTGGGGTGGGGGTGTATAAATAGGAGAAAAAAAAGGAGATTCTGAGTTAAAAGGCTTTTGTACACAGCCGTTGGATATACGGTACAATTCTTCATTGGCCCAATGCCATAACATTCTCTCAAATATAAATTCCTAACTATTGAATAGCACTCCAGTTGACAGTTACTACTGGCAAAAGGTGCATTGTTATTCTTGCTAAATAGCAGAAGTTTATCAAGGAAACGAGCTTAGCATGTGCCCAAACAGATCAAGGACTGCATATAACTGCTTGTCAACGATCACACAATGATCTTATTGGTTTTTGATAGACTCCTAAATAACAGGGCCAAACTGGACAGAAAATAAATACATAAATTAGCAACAAACAAATCCAAGAACACGCAATAAATAAGAGAATCTTAATCCATTATCACACGTGATTAATACGAGCAGTCTGATAGCATTGAACATTGCCAAAAAGAGACATCTTAAATATAAATGTTGACCTACAGTCAATTGTTGGGAACATTCTTATCAATTGTGAATATCAACATTTTTGAGCTCTAATTGGGCCAGGGGGGCCGGGGGGAGGAGCCCGTTTAGCAGTAGCACTGCACAACTCAAGCTATAACCATGAGAATATATCTGGCATATAGCTTCAACAATGGCATTGTCACTCACCTTTGTTCGGTTTTGAGGGCCTTTCTCATCCTTTGGAGGCAGTGGCTCCAACGCAGCACTCTCAAGCAATAGCAAGACATCATCCACCAACACAAACATGTTTTTCTCCATACGAACAATAGGAACCAGTTGTTCATCTGCATCCGAATATTTTGCTTTACCTTTCTTGCCCATTATCTGGCCTTCAAGAGACTTAAGCCCGCTGTACAAGGAGTCCATAACAAGAGTAGAAGTAACCTCCTTCTCTATGAAAAAGTTCTTGACAACCACTTTTAAAATTGAATCTGACCTCTCCTTGGACATGCGGCGCCTAGCATTTTGGTCCATCCCAAGCCAAAAAGCACAGAAGCTGAAATTTCATCACAAGTAGTCCTTTAGGTGAAAATGCTGAGAAATATGACAAATGAAAGACTGACATCAAAATCTTAAGCATTTCTCCTAAGGAGATGAGGAACACAGTTTTCAACATAAAAGCCATTAACCATGAGGCATTGGCCACAAACAACCCAACTAGACTAGACACAAAAGAGAGCACAAACCAAAGTAGACGATGGTGCCCTATAGAAACTGAAAGCCTCTAAAACATGGCCAAAAGTAAGAACATCGACATCCCTACCTTGACCATCGAGCTCTATCCTCTATCAACTTCCCAAGCTTTACTCGTCTCTCTTCCACGAAACGGCGGCAGATTTGTTCCACATTAGTCAAATATACCCTAACAAGCTCCCTTCGATATTGACGGTCAAGGCAACGAAAGGGACGATCTGGTCTCTCCCTACAGACAATGAACATAGATCGTAGTAGTTTAGCATCGCAAGGATCATAGCAGTACAAACCAACAATCACTGTTTGAGACCCGTTCAAGCATGAAGGGGACTGCTTAAGAGCAACTTACTGGAAAATACTATAAAGGACAGTACTTTCTATTCTCAGAAAGAATGATTCAAAAAAGAACTGCTAAACATCCTCAAGCTAAACTAAAAGTTCGATTGAAGACTATGTAAAGTAAATGGAACCTTGCAATAGTGACATTTTGCTACCTTGGTCTATTATGGTCTAAGTTGCTAACTGGTTCAAACTTCACAATATTTAACAAGGGCACTGCACTCATGTCCATGTTGAAAAGCACTTTCAAAAACACTCAAGAAATGCATCAAATTCCTGTCATACTCCAAAGTTCTTCTTTAATTGTTTGACCACCATACAAAAGATGTCCTCAACAATATTTGAAGACACTTCCTCCTACAATTTACTGTTCTATATTTTTTCCTATGATATGCAGGTCAATAAATAATAGTAAAATACTACAAGGATGAATTATGTCGAGTTAAAAAGATCGCTGAATTGCATGGTTAAGATTTGTAACATATAAATAGTACGTATGTATAACTTTTATTAGAATAATCCCCATATAAGCTATAAAAAATAGAAATTTTGCAAAACTCAATTTAATGATGTTTAGTTTTCATGTCAGTATGTCCATCTCAGGTCATATGCCATACTTACGGAAAGTTCACATCTATAACCGATTTGCTGCTCGTTTATCAGTCAAAAGTTAAAAGAAAAGGTCAACTAGCTGTCCCTTTTACACCCCATACACAAGCATACATCAGATATCACTTTGACATTTACCACAAAAAGGGTGGAAGCATGCTATTAGTGCATCTGCTAAACCTTTTTAAGGTAAAACAAAGGGTATATGCATTTGAACAAAGATAGATGAAAGCAAGAAGGTTGAATTAGTAATCACATTACAATCAAAGCAGAAGGGCTTTCTTTTTTAACTTTTCTTGGTCTCTGGCTGAAGATGCAATTTAAGGGTAACACAGTAAGCTGCATTAACGGCAAACTAATAAAAAAATACCCAAAACTAGAGAAGTCTCCCTCTTATTCATCCATGTAATAGAGAAACAAGCGTTCATCTAAACAATCTCAAATAGGAATGGCTTGCAAAAGACCTGATTACTTGAACTTGAGCTTTTATGATGAGCGTATCAGCATCAACAAAACCATCTAAAACTTTCGACAACTCCATAAATTTTTTCCACCCCCAATCATGCTCTTTCTTCCAGAAACGATGTAATGTATCTGCAAAAATTTGCAACTGTCTATTAATGTGAGCACGAATGGAACCAATAAATTCATTGCAAAAAGAACAGACCCAACAAACCAACCCGAATACTTGGACTTCTTCGGGTCTTTGTTCACCACAGCAATAGTGAATTGAGCAAAATGGCCCCAACCTGTTCTTACCAAAATAGGAACAAAACATCATAATCATAGCTACCACATCAATTTTTAGATAGCTTGTGATGAACTATCAACATTACCACACCTGGAAGGAGCTTGTCATGATTAGCCACACAAAGAAACAAAGAGAGATGGTTGCAAACATCACACCCCTGAGGATAAATCAGAATGTACCTGCCGCAACAGTTGGAGCAAACATTTGTCAGTCACTTCCTAATTCATGAACTGGTAATTTCCATCCAATGATAGGTAACGAGCATATGATGATACAGCAGATGCTGCTGCAAATGCATGCCCCCATGGAACTTCCACTATGATAACAAGAGTAGCAACCTTGATAACCCAAACTCCAAATTAACAATTACTATCACCAACCTCTACATCAATATAACAAGAATATAACTGTTGTGCCAGCTAGTCAGCCATGCATCTGCCTCGAACTAAGCTACAAGTTTATTTGGTTCGGCAATGGACAAGAGGAAGGGAACAGGATTAGGACTTGATCATTACTTTCCTTACGTCACCCATTAGCCATTCATTTCTAGAGGAAAGTAAGAGAGTTTACTTTTTGTTCAACACGTAGTAAAAACGATTTTGTGATTACCATTCAAGTTTCCCAAGAGTTGGAGAAAGGTGACGTGGGGAGGTTTCATGCACCTCAACTATCTTTCTAACCAAACCACGAAAATAACTCTCAATTCTCCTCTTTTACTTATTTTCATCCTACTAACATAGCTTATGTTGAAAATGATACAAGCACTTAATGAAGAAATGCAAAATAAGAGTTAATGTAGCATTAAAAGTTAGAAAAGTAAATATAACACAAACTGAAAATAGGTAGTATAGCATTTGAAGCAAGAGGATTAATTGTTGTTCCTGTTAATACAATTTCTAATAACTTTTTACAAGAGTAAATTATAGTTACCGGGTGACAAACCACTCGAGTAAGTCACGAGTCATTTTCTTAGTCAATTTTCTTTTTTCAAGTCTTTCTCTTAGTCTATTATCAAGTCAATCAGAGTATCACAGGTCTGTCATCCAGTCTAACAGAATGCTGACCTTATCAACACGTCCCATTTCCTCTCTGTGTCAATGATCAACCATCTCTGTCTAGTAGAAACTTAACAATCTTAACAGTCTTCAAAATGTCTCTCAGACTAATAAAAATTACCAAGAGTAACTTCAAACAAACGCGTCCAAGCAAGCTCAGTCCTTTCACCTCCACTACAGTACATAACGGTGACTCAACAATTTGTATCTCACAAAAGTAATTGGAATCTTTGGATAATTGGTTTTAGTACTTAAAATCATATTACTGGTAACCATTCCTAGTTTACTTCCTGCTAACAGTGAGGCAGCTGTTATAGTCCGCTAAATATGCATTGGACATTCGTTATTGCCTACTTGAAGTAGGGTACCGGTATTTACAATCATTACTTCTCTATTATATTGTTAGAATTGGGTGGCCAGGTTAACAGCCCTTGTCGCCTCTGTACCTGAGGGCTGAGGCAGATGCGGTGCCTAACCTTGTCTCCCCTACTCCTCTTATGGTTGTGCCATATTAGCACTTAGTCCGTTTGCTCAAATGAACAAACAGCAAAACATCCTTATGAAACATCCTAGAAGTCGTATTTATTTATAACAAGCTTGGTGCATGAAAGTATTCGCTCATATTATATGCTCCAACCCAAAGAATGGTGGTGGAGATCATATTGGCAACTCATGTGGCAGTGTTAGTAAGAAGACTCAATGTAGCCTAACAAATAGTAACATAAGTTAAAACAGCATTAGAAATAGGAAGAATACTATACAGGAAAATATAATAGGAGCTAGTGCAGGAGCGGATCCACCCCTTAGGATGGGGTGTTATGGCACCCGCTAGGTTGATAAAATTATTATAATATCTATATTAAAATTTTCTTAAACTAGGTTAAATATATGATAAACAAATATGCCATGGTTGGGAGACCTTTTTAAAAACTTTTCTTGTGTAAGACCCAAGTTTGAATTTACGCTAAACTTTATTTGACTCCCTTTTTTGTGCTTTTTATTTCCTTTTGTCTCCGCCGTTTTGGGTCTATTGGAAACAGCCTCTCTACCTGCATTAGGTAGGGGTAAGATCAGACCCCACATGTTAGGATCAAACTGGGTTTGTTGTTGTTGTTGTTTGTCTCCGTCGTTTCCCTTTTCAGTTATCTCCCAATTTCCTATTTGCCTTTTTCTTCTTTTTTATACTTCTCTTTCCTTTATTCTATTAGTTTTTCTGTGACTTCTAGTGAAAACACTCAAAAAGAGATTACATAATTTTAAAATCCCATAAATATAAGTATTTCTTTAGTCTCAAATTTGCAAAGTTTCTTCTTTCAAAATCGAAAGACTTGGGTCTCAATGGAAATTTCAGATTATGATCCGTTTAATTTTTCATAATTTCTTTTATTTATTATATCATAAAAATTTGTGATATTCTATGGTCGTTACGTTCAATTTAAATCTCTTTACTTTTAAATTGTGATGAAACTTTGTAAATGTTGCTTAGAAAAAACATGAAATTTATGATTTTGATTTTTGGAAATTTATTTTTCATCTAATTCTACATTTACTTACGGGGCGTAATTTACCAATTGAAAATGTTTTTTTTTATTTTTCTTGTTCTAATTGGTGAAGTTTTCTTATTGAGATGTTATTCTACTTGCGCAGATTTATTTTAAACATACAACCAAAAATAAAGTACTTCCCTTAGTGAAAGTGTTGACTTTACTTGCGTTGTTAATATTAAAGGTATGGTTCCGATATAAAATTCTAATTATGTTTCTCTTGATATTTGAGATGTAATTTTCATATATGCAAATAAAAAACGTCTGTAAAGTTGACCCGCATAAACTTAAAAGAGACAGAACTGACCTGAATACACATTCCTAACAAACTCTATATTAGTCGTTACAAGGTGTATATTAACAAAAATTATGGCACCCACCATCTTCAAATCCTAGATTCGCCTTTGCTAGTGTCATTACCATTGTAAATAAACGGATGCATTGTTTTCTAGTAATATAAAATGTAACCATTCTTTATTCAATATAAAGACACAGGCTGTCTTTCTTAATCTAATCTCAAGAACTAACTAATAATATAGGGTTGCACATGGAGGCTTTTTATGTAAGATTCTAAAAGCGGTTTAAAAATGAGCTTATAGATGAGGCTAATTGAGGCTAAATAAGTATGTTAAAGTTAAAAAAAATAATCTTCACAAGAACATCATACCATTTGTAGCCGCCAACATCAAATGCATTACTGCGAAGTTCTCTCTTGTTAATTTGTGAAAACTTATCAATCTTCCAAGTATATTTCCCATATAGCTCAGAAGGTTTAGGGCCTAAAGACAATAAAAGAGGATAACTGAATAAAAACCAAAGGTATAACTGAATAAGAATGACACAGAGTTTCATGCAAAAAGAAAATTCTCAATTATAACTCAAGCATCATATCTCAACCAAATAGGCAATAGACGCATTATTTTGCAATTTCGATCTATCACTTAAACAAAATCTTCTAATTTTTATATCCTTATTTATTATCAAAATCAAGAAGCTTTTAGCCCAACTGCTAAGCAATTAAGCAGACACTATGAAACTATGATATCCTTTAAGTTATATTGATTTAAAGGTAATAGCCACTATGATATCTTCCAAGTAAAAGATACAACTAGATTGCAATAGCTTTTTCGACAACTATGTAACTAGAACCAAAGAGTTGTCTCAATTTCACTAGAGCTGAAAAGTTAGAAGAACTAGAAATATTAGAAAAGGGTAAAACAACAGAGTGGAGGTAGAGGGTTGTGAAAGAAAGTAGCTTTAAAACCAGAGTATACTGGATCTTCCACGGACGAAATCATCCATCAATAAATATTGTACAATTCACCTAACATCACTGCTTATATGTAAGATAGCATAAATAGTGTCCATGATTACAAAATTATATAGACCTTGCATATGAAATACAGTAATTCTGTCTACTACTGCATCAGGGACTAGAAAAGGGACGGTAAAAGAAGATTTGAAAATATTAGAAGCTACTTTGACTGATTAACTTGGGGGGAAGGGGGGGCGGAGAAGGAAATTTTACAAGGACGCTAAAGACAAGGAAAATACAAAGAACTAATTAAAATACTTTCTAAAAGAGACTCTCAAAGACAATGGGGTACACTAGCCTCCTACACCAAAGAGGGGAAAGAAATATTCATCCTAAATGAAGCATGTAAAAACTCTCAGTTATCAAGCAAAAAGAAGGAATTCTGGAAAACTAGATAACTCTACATATAAATACGCAGGTAAGTCCAGCCCTCCATAATCAACAGCGAGACTCTACACAGCATATCACTCTTAGCCAAAAAAAAATCTTAAAGAAAGCGAAAACATCGTGTACCAAGTATTCATCATAAAGAAACCACAATACCTTAAAAGACTGAAGGAAATATTAGGAAATAAAACATCATAAATTCCATGACTCCTAGACTATCAAACATAAATTTGAACTAATTGGTAAAAAGAATTGGAGATCGAAAGCACCATACCACCATCCTCGTCGTCGTCACAATCCCAGTAAGGAGGCGAAGTTGATGGAGTTCCATTTTCTACCTGCTCGGATGACCTCCATTCTGCCAACGCTTCACTGCATTGCTGCTGCCCACTCGACACTCCCTCATAAGATCTTCCTGTCCCTGCCTCCTCATGTGCACTTGAAGCCGCCATTTCTCACTCCACAACTCCCACCAAACTCCTGCAACTTCACCTGTCCACTACATCAGATTACACTTCTTTACAGACTTAAATTCAAAAAGTTAAAAGCAATGCAACAAAGCCAACTCTGCATTTAGTGTATCTTAAAAATCTTCAGACCCAGTGGCAAAGCCAGTAATATTAATAAGGGTGTTCAAGATTTTAATATATATGATATTTTACCAATATATTCAGCATAATTTTCCGACAAGGGGTGTCTAACTGACCACAATTCAGACCAATGCACAGTACATTGGCGAAATTTTAAACCTTCCCAACTGGGAGATTCCAATAGTCATTGAAAATCAATAACGGGCAAAATGGAGAAAATCATACACTGACTATCATAGAACCGACTCAACTAAATTCCTATTGAGGCATAATTAGTATCTTTTCTAGAAACGACATTTCATCAGCAAATTTCTTTCTTTAATGGCTGTGGTGTCCGAGCTACCTTCCGCGCACCTCAACTAATTATCAAAAACCCAGTAACAAAAGAATTAATTAAAAATCCACATTAAGATAACTCCCAATAAACCCTAATTCCACCAAACTTTCCAAAAAAACAATTAAACAAAAAAAGAATTGAAGTCTAAAGTCCATCAAAAAATAAAACATATCAACTAATTATCAAAAACCCCAGTAAAGAATTAATTAATTAAACCCAATTAAAATAAGATCCGTAAAGTAAGTGTAAAAAATCAAAACAACCAATTTCATATAAGGATCGAAAAAACGAAATTCCCGAAATACCCATGAGAAACCCTAAAAAAGCAAATTAAAAAAACAAGCAAAGATTTAAGAGAACAGAAGGCCAAATCGGAAAACAGTAAAAATTTAATATTAGAGGAAGATCGATGTAAAAGGAATCAGTACCTGAAGCAAAGAATTAGAGTTTTTCTTTTTTTGTCAATGGCGAATGGAAGCTGTAGAGAAAAAAGATTTTAGAGGTCGAAGAAGAAGCCGAAAGGAGGACATTACTATGACTATATATAGTATGCTACGAAATTTTTACTTTATTTTTATCGTGTGACCGTGTGAGTAATGAGACATGTGTGAGGCAGTATAATTGCCAATCCTTTTATTTTTATTAATAATAATAATTTGGGATAGAAGGAGAAAGAAGATTTTGAGAATTAAATTCACACTTATTGAGATTATGTGAATATTGAATTCACACATAACGTTGAAGAAAATTTTACTTATATTTATTATTTAGTAAGAAATAAGACGAGGAATTCTAAATTAGAGCAGTCGACTCTGGTTCTGACTCGGCCGACTTAATTATATTTTAGTTTGACTCGATTACAATTGGAGTTCGGATTTGCTCAATCGTGGTAGAAGTTTACATTAATTTTTTCACGATAAGAAATCTTAAAGTAGGGGAATATCTAAAAGAGGGGTGTGGATTCACGTGAACCCATACTTCTCTCCCTAGATTATGTATAACTACGTTATATTACCTTAAAATTATTTAGATATGTATGTGCACCTAGGCTCAATGAATCGTATATTGTAATAATTATTGAGTGCATCTTTACAAATAACATCGAGGTTACAAATATCGCGTCTATCTTGTTGTCTTTTCTTCTACATTTTTTATAACTAAGCTCGGAGGGTCAAATCTCATGTCTTTATTATTATTTTATTTTTTATAATTGGATCCACAAGTGGATGATGAGCATGTGTTGTGTCCCCTCTAGCCTTTATTAAAGTACTAGTCTCTGGGCACGCGTATTGCACGTGCATCCCATATAATTAGTACAAAATTAAAAAAATTATATCATTTTGTACATAAATGGTAAAACTCTTTGAACTGTGATTGTAACTATAAGAAAAGAATTGCACTTAAAATTATAATAATCTGAATATTTAAGCTAAGAAAAATAAAATAAGAGGATAATATAAGAAATGTAAATGTTAGCTCAAAAAGAATTGTTATACGCACGGGAACTCAAAAGGCTTAACTTCGTAAAGTGAAGAATTTATATACATGTACCTTGATAAATTCTTTGACAATCTCGTGTCAAAATTAACGTTATAAACTAAATTTTGTAGCTTCGTATTTTATTAATATTGAAGGTATTAGTAATATAATTCTTAAGGGCATAAAAGTTCAATAATATTATAAGGTCATTTTAGTCTTTCACATTTAACATTTGATATTCATACTTATAATATAGTATATATGATGATTCTTGTTTGGTTGGTTTATTTTTTCCAAAACCCCTAAGTGTAACATCTTGAAATCTATATTCTCCTCCGACCATCTTCGTTAAATTTTGAATATTTAACTGAATATGTATATTTAGATTAGCATAAGTGAAGGATGTAACATATATGATTAAAATATTTTCAGTACGGAGTATAAAGACATAGTAAAAATTATTAAAATTGTGACACAAAATTAATTTTGAACTATAACCTCAAAAGTGTGATGAATTTATCATCAATACTAAAAGGATAAACGCGACAAATATAAATTCTAGATCTACCTATTCATAATAGTACATCAATCTTCTTAAAATCCTAGACATGTTTCTAGCTAAAAGGTCTATGTTGCCACAATTGTAATATTCTCCATGTTACAAACATTATTTTACCTTCATAGAACCTTGAATATTTACGATATTCAATCTTATCTTTTCAAGTTGTTTCCTCAAGTAAGTGTAGATGTAATAGAATGATTCAAAATCCTATTATATGCATTGTGAATACAGAACAAGATATTGCTATCGTGTCTAAGTTTGTAAAGCAAATATCTGAAGACATCTATTTATCATAAAGAATCATCATGAATTGACAAGTTTTACGTCACTACAATCCTCGTCCTTTGTCCAGGATTTGAACCGACCATGTGAGCAAGCTCACATAAGCGGAGTTATCGGAAGACTTGTGTGAGGCGTGCTTTCTTCTTTATTAAGTGCACTAAATAGAATTAACATTTCTCGTTTTTTTTAACTTACACTTTCTTCTCTAAATTTATTTGACAACTCTAGTGTAATGACTCGATCGGTCGTTTTGAGATCTAGTGCGTCGTTCAGCGGTTTGAGGCCTTGGGTATTCTCACTTCAGGTATTATGACTTGTGCGCATGGTCGGAATTGAATTTCGGTAAGTTCGGAGTTGATTTGGAAAGAAAACTCTCATTCTGAAAGCTTTAAGTCGGAAGAATTGACTAAGTTTTGATTTTGAGTAAACGACCTCGGAATCGGGATTAAAAGGTTCCAACAGGTTCGTAGGATGATTGTTGACTTAGGCGTATGTTCGGATCGGGTTTTGAATGACCCGGGAGCATTTCAGCGCCTATTGTGGAAAGTTGGCATTTGGAAGAATTTCATAAATTTGGGTTGAAGTGCGTTTCAATGTTATCAATGTCCGTTTGAGATTTCGATTTTGCGAATAGCTCCGTATGATGGTTCTGGCCCTAGGAGCGCGCCCGGACGTGGATTTGGAGGTCAACATGTCATTTTGGGGTCATTTGGCGAAAGTTGGGAATTTTAAGGTTTTTGGGAAAGTCTGACTCCGAAGATGCGCATGAGGGTTGTAGAAGCGGCCAGCGACCTTGGCTTGGTTTCTCGCAAGTGCGAGACTTGGACCCGCAGAAGCGGCCGTCACAAAAGGGACCTTTTCATAGTAGAAGCGGAATTCGTGTTGGGCAGTGAGGTTTCTTTAAAACGGGAATTTGGCCCATTTTCTTCCGTTTGGGACGATTTTAGAGAGTTTCAAAGGGATATTTTCATCATGAAACACAAGGTAAGTGATTCTCATTTATTACAAGTTAAATACATGGTTTGTATAAGGATTTAAACATGAAAATTAGTAGAAATTGTGAGGGTTCTGGTATAAAACCTATAAATTTATATTTTTGGATTTTGACCACGAATTTGGATATGGAATTGAGAATAAATCATATATTT
This sequence comes from Nicotiana undulata, assembly GCA_005239495.1. NCBI lineage: Eukaryota > Viridiplantae > Streptophyta > Magnoliopsida > Solanales > Solanaceae > Nicotiana > Nicotiana undulata. Next base: position 39,371 of record ML248565.1, on the reverse strand, counting down.
GAGTTCATGATGTTATGTAATGTTTATCTTCGAAAATTTTCGGAATCCGAGTACGTGGGCCCGGAGGTGAGTTTTAGGAATTCTTCAATTTGGGTTGGAAAATCACTTTAATAGCTAGGATGTGAACTCTTGAGAATGTATTGGCTATTTTATATAACATTTGACCAGCTTCGGGTCGTTTGGCATCGAGTTGAGGATTTAAAGCACAATCTTGGACCGAAAAGTAAGCTTTGGGACTAGGTAAGTCTCTTGTCTAACACTGTGAGGGGGAACTACCCCTAGGTGTTATATTTGATGTGTGTAACTTGTTGCGGGGACTACGTACGCACGAGGTGACGAGAGTCCGTACGTAGTTTGATTCATGTTATTGTCCGGGTAGACTTAGGTTTACACTTACGGATTCTCGCGCGTTATGCATTGTCATTGAATAATTTTCCCTAAAAATTATAACTCACGTGTTCATTCAGGAGTGGGGGTCAAGGACCTGTTTAAACTTCTTATTCTAATGGGACCAGGCCGTTCGCCTCGGCAGGATTTATGTACCACACTTTCATGGGAGTGGGTCATTCGCCTCGGTAGTTTAATAGATGCATCTATGGTTTGTGTCGTTCGACCCCTTTTGTAACGACTCGACAAGTCGTTTTGTGAATTTGCACTTTGCTCGATAGTTTGGAGGCACAAGTAGCTTCATATGATATATTAGGATGTGTGTGCAAAATTTGAGTTCATTCCGAGTTGATTTGATATGTTTCGGCGTCGTTTCTTTGATCATAAATGATATCATATTGAACAAATGAGCTCCGAATTCTTTTTTGATTGAAGCATGTGATGACCCAGGGGGTCATTTTATAAATTTAGACTTCGTTCAATACTTAATAGCCATAAAAGACTAATCTTAAGTACCTCGATTTGCGTGCGCAGTCCGGACGGGAAACCGGAAAGCTTTTATGTGAAAATATGAGAAATAGTGATTTCTAGAATTTAAATTTGATTATTAGTTGACTTTGGTCAATATTTTGAGTAAACGGACCCAAATCCGTGTTCCGACGGTCCCGGAAGGTCCGCAGTAAGATATGGGACTCGGGCGTATACCCAGAAATGAATTTCGAGGTCCTAAGCTTTATAAATCAAATTTTGAAATAAATTGTTTTGCTGAAATATTTATGAAATAAAGAAAATAATTAATGTTTGAAATCATTGGTATCAGGCCCGTATTTTGGTTTCGGATCCCGGTACATATTATTTATGATATTTAAAGGTTAAATGTGAAATTTGGTGAAAAACGAAGTTCGGTTGATGTGATTCGGACATCCAGTTGAAAAGTTATGAACTTTAAGTGTTCATGATGAAAATGATGAGTTTTGAGGTTTAATTCATAATTTTACGTGTTATTTTCATGATATGATCGCACGAGCAAGTCAGTATGATGTTATTACACTTGCGTGCATGTTTTGTTTAGAGCCCCGAGGGCTCGGGTGAGTTTCGAATAAGCCACGAGAGATTTTGAACATGTAAAAATGCAGCTGAAGGTATGTTTCTGGTGTCTAGGTCCTTTGTGCTATGCGATCGCATAGTGTAAAATAGAGGGTCCCCTTTTTGTTATATGCGAAAGCATATCTAGGCATGCGAACGCGGAGGTCACCTGGGCTGACTCTATGTGAACGCACCCTGGGCTATGCGATCGCACAACATTAGACAGGGGGAGGGGGAGACCAGTACTCTATGCGAACGCACCCCTCCCCACGCAAACGTGATGCCCATTCCCCCTTACCCTATGCGGTCGCGGGCAGACTTATGCGAACGCATAGGTCTGTTGCCCAGGCAGTACATAAACTCTTTTAAAACGGGCAGAACCCTTTCTTCTCCAAATTTTCGAACTTTTCAGCTCTAGGAGCAAAAAAATTCACCAAGTATCAGCCCCAAATCATAGGTAATCAATTCTAAACTTCACTCTTTAAATTCCTTATTGTTTTTCATCACCTTTAAATCAAAAACTAGGAATTTCCATGGTAAAAAAATTAAGGTTTTGGGTAGAATTAGGGAATTATGTAAAAAAACAAATTTTTATATCAAATCGAGGTCAGATTTCGGAACTAATGGTATATTTGGGTTCGTGGGTGAATGGGTAAACGTAATTTGGTCCGAACCCCGAGTTTAGACCAAGTGGGCCCGGGGTCGGGTTTTCACTTCTTTTTTTAGAAAACTTAGGAAAAGTCATGTTTTCAATAAAGTTAGTTCATTTAGCATTAATTGATGATATTTAGTTAATTATGATTAGATTCGAGCAAGTTAGAGCAAGATTCTAGAGGAAAAACAGTAATTGAGCAGTAAGTGGCCTACGAAATTGAGGTAAGTGCTTGGTTTAACTTTGACTTGAGGGAATAGGAATCCCCACTTGTTTGCTATGTGAAATGCATATGTGTGGTCTATAGGTGGGTGACGAGTACCTATGCACCACCAAAATTCCTGTCAAGCATGATCCCTTTCCCGTTCCCAATTTAATTGATTCTTGTCTTAATTGTTCTATGTTCATTTTGTTTCTATGACTACTTGGACTTGTTATTTTGTTGTTAAATATTGTTGTGGTATTTTGGAAAGAGTATTGGTTGTTTTAGCTGGTTCCCTTGTGGTATAAAACGGTTGAGCAGTTTGGCATTGTTTTTACGATATATATGTTTCTTGTTAGTTTTATGGTTGAGAGGATATTGATGATGGTTATGAGAAAAATACAGTTTCTTATTTATAATTGTTGATACAAAACAAATATTGTGAAAGGCTTGGCCTAAATTGTGAAATTTATGAATAAATTGAGATGAGATGTCTGGTGGGAGCGGGTTGCACGCCACAATAAGGGGTGATAAGGGTGGACAGGTGGAATCGGGTTGCACGCCGCAACAGGAGTAATAAGGGTGATATATTTAGGGAGGAGCAATAAGGATGGACAGGTGGGAGCGAGTTGCACGCCGCAACAAGGAGCGATAAGGGAGGGCATTTATATTTTTACTGATTTTCAAAGAAAATGAAGATTTGAAAGGCTTAAATGTTTATTCTACTATTCTACATATTTTTGGCACTACTTTTATTTAAAGTTAAAGTTTTGAAAGTTGGAAATTATTTGAGAATTGGTTATAGCTGAGACTTGGAAAAGGGCGGATGAATTATTTTATTGTTATTGCAGTATTTATTTATTTGTTTAGATTTTCTTCTTGCTCCATATATTATTATCACAGGTTATATTGCTAAAGCCCCGCCGTAGCCTCGTCACAACTTCGTCGAGGTTAGGCTCGACACTTACTCAGAACATGGGATCGGTTGTACTGATACTACACTCTACACTCTTTTTTGCAGATCCAGGTACTAATCAGTAATAGAGATTTTCTAAAGCGGCCACCTATTCGTTCGGAGACACGAGGTATATCTGCCGGTGTTCGCAGATCACGATAGTCTTCTCCTATTTTCATAAACGTTATTTTTATTATATTCAGAACAATTACATTATTTCTTTAAGCCCAGTATTTGTAATTTTCTTTTAGTAGTTCGTGAATTGTGACACCAGACTCTAGGTAGTTCTAGACTTATTTATATCATTAGTTCGTGGCTCGGTTTAAATAATTTTTTATTTTTCTTTATTATATTTGGAATCATTCATTAAAAGCCAATATATTCAGTTTACTTTAGAGTATTTTATTATGTCTAAATGGATAAATAATGTAAAGTAGTTAATCGAATTCTAACATTGACTTGCCTAGCAAAGTGTGGTTTTAGGTGTCATCACGATCCCTAAGGTTGGGAACTTGGTTCGTGACAAAGCATTAGATCTGTATCGTAATTACGGACCCGTAACAAAAAGAATCGTCTAATTTGGACATCGTATGAGGATTTTATGTTCATTTTACTAAGAATTATATTGCAGATTTTTCAGATTAATTACCGAATTGCCACTGACGACGTATTTAAAAATATGCATTATTTGCAAAATATTAAAACCAACATATTTATTTCATTATAAGATCAAATTGAGTGATTCGAAAGCCTAACTTGACTAGAATTTCACAAGGAATCCATAAGAGGCATAAAAGGCGAGTTTCGAGATCGTTTGGCATGAGAAACGAGACAGAATAGCTACCAGAAAAATATATAAAACAAGGGTTTGTTCATTTGGTCATATTTTGAGTTGGGGAGCTCGAATTTGGGCGATTGTGGAGGAGATTTTCACCACGTGGATTGGGGTAAGTATTTTCTACTCGTTTTTTGTTATAGTTCATGAAACCATCTTTATTTTTGGGATTTGATTGATGATTTCAAAGTGAAATTGAGGGAGTTAAGGCTTGAGTTTTTGAGAGTTTGAGGTGAGGATTTGAGGGACCAAACGGAGTCCTATATGGTTAGACTTGGGAGCTAAAGAGGTTTCTAATTCTGTCATTTTTGACCAGTTTCGAGACGTGGGCCCAGGGGCCGGGTTTTGGCTGTTTTCGGATTTTTGGCATATCTTGTAGTTTTTATTGTGGAATTCGATTCGTTAGCCTATGTTGATGGTATTAATATGATTATGGTTAGATTCGGAGCTTTTGGAGATCGAGTCCAGAGACTAGGGCATCCCGGAGTAGGAATTTACGCTATTGAGGTAAGTATCTTGCCTAACCTTGTTGGGGGGGGGGGGGGGGGGAGGGGGGGGGGGAATTCCCCTTAGGATTTGAGTCCTATATGTTAATTGTAGCCCGCGCATGCGAGGTGAAGAGTGCGTGCTGAGTATTATTTGTGGAAAATTTGCCTTTGGGTTCTTAGGTCCTTGTGTTCATTAATTGGAAAGTTTTCTGATATAATTGGGTTTCCAATTTGCTCGTTTCACCTCTACATTCTCTATACGATGTTGTTAGCTTTTCTTTAAATCTTACTTGTTATTTGGAACTTATTTGCCTTAATTGAAGTGATTGCCTTCCTTTTTGTTTTAATACTTATTAATTGTGAGTTCCTCTATGACTTTGTGCAAAATTTCTCAATGTCCAATTGTTGTGGTTGCCGGTGAAGTTATCACGTGCCTTACATGTCTCGTTGTCCTTGTAAAGGTTGTTGTATTCCTTTGATTTTTACGTGATGCTCTTATGGTCGTGTACTCATACTCTCGGTAGTAGAAATTCTAGTAATTGAGTTGTTGATTTGTTGATGTTGTTGATTTAAGCTATTGTTTGGTGGGATCGGGTTGCACGCTGCAATAGGAGGAATAAGGGTGATATATTGAGGAGGAATAAGGGAAAATTAATATTGTCTGGTGGGATCGGGTTGCACGCCGCAAAAGGAGGAATAAGGGTGATATATTGAGGAGGAATAAGGGAGAATTAACATCGTGTGGTGGGATCGGGTTGCATACCGCAACATGAGTAATGAGGGTGGACAAGTGGGATAGGGTTGCACGCCGCAACATGAGGAATAAGGGTGATATATTGAGGAGTAACAAGGGTGGACCGGTGGGATCGGGCTGCGCGCTGCAACACACACATATTAAATATTATTTACTGTTATTGTAATTGTTAAGGAGGAATAAGGGAGGATATTGGTGGGATCGAGTTCTGGAATTTCGTCAGTTCTGTTAGCTCCGTTGGGTGCTTTTGGACTTGGAAACGCGTCTGGGTTATAAATTGGAGGCCCGTAGATGAATTAGTCTTGAAATGGCGAAAGTTGAATTTTGATGAGTTTGACCGGGAATGTACTATTATGATTAAATAACATTAAATAACTCCACCAAACTTCTCGCTCAGTTTCGTTCATTAGCTCCTTTTTTCTATACTGTCTTTCAGAATAATTAGAATTCCTTCGATTTAGACTCTTTTTGCTGCGAACTTGCTTCTCTTCGTCTGATCGTGTGGCGAACTCCTGGCGATCGAGTTGAATTTAGGGATCCGAAAAGTTAGAGCCCTTGCCAGGAAATATCTATGAAAACTTACAATACGGACCAGTGCTAAACAATAATTACATGAAATCCAAAGTATGCATCTGGATGTCATAATATTCATGCATGTGATTCAACTAGCTCAAGGCTTTCGAGAACTTGTCGTTTAGTGGTCGTTTAGCTCAGACAATCAGAAACTGATAGATTGAATGTCACGACCCGAATTTACCCTCCAGACGGTCTCGTGACGGCACCTAGTCTCTACGACTAGGTAAGCCTAAATTTGCGAAAAATAAGACAAAATAATAACAGAAATAGTAAAGAAGAAGTAATACGATAAAATTTAGCCGCTCGGCTACTACAACTTTTACTTTCTCAAAATACGGAATGTCACAAATCGTACGCTCCGTACTACAATAGCTCTATACAAAGGAATGGGGAAAATGTATATATGTATCTATATCTCATATGTCTATACTAGAGTAGGAAGGGGACTCGTGAGATTCTGCGGATGTGGCAGAATTACCTCGCGGTCTCCTGAGCAGCTGCTAAGATGCGCCTAGCCACAGTACTGTGTGCTGGTACCTGGATCTGCACATGGGGAAAACATGCGCGGGAAAGGGCGTGAGTACTCCACATTCGGTACTCACTAAGTGCCAAGCCTAACCCCAGTCAAGTAGTGACGAGGTCAGGTTGAGGCTCTACGGAGATTTAAAATAAGTCAGTTATAAGTTTAAGCAGTGAAATATAAATAAGCAATAATAAACAGAATTAACGGAAACGGAAACGGAAAGGAATAATGAAAGAAAGATAGCCCACGACTCAGCATAACATATATCTCAACAGTAAATATGCAATGTAGTACAGGGGGAAAGCTCCCGGATCTCAGTCCGTAGTCCCAATTGAAATATGCTATGCAATACAGGGGGAAAGCTCCCGGATCTCGGTCCGTAGTCCCAATTTAAATATGCTATGCAGTACAGGGGGAAAGCTCCCGGATCTCGGTCCGTAGTCCCAATTTAAATATGCAATGCAGTACAGGGGGAAAGCTCCCGGATCTCAGTCCTTAGTCCCAATTTAAATATGCAATGCAGAAGTCTATCGGATACAGTATAATTAAACAACATGCAAGAATAAGGTAAAGCTACCTAAGCATGGTGCAATTAGTAACAAATAAGAGGAATTCAGGTAGGCATGCTTATTCATACGTTAACTACTCAGTTATGACATGAAGCAGTAATATAGGAAGGAAAATGAGTTATGTCATGAAAGGAAAAGTGGAATTTTAGCAACAATGACCCGAGTACGCACTCGTCACCTCACGTACACGGCGTCCACATAACAAAATCAGTATAAAAAGGCCTAAGGGAAATCCCCAACACAGAGTTAGGCAAGCCACTTACCTTGACTGCGCTAATCAACTCAATACCACGCTCTTGCCACGAGTATCCGACTCCGGGTGACCCAAATCTATTCAATTCGATTGCATAATGTAAATATCACTTCAAGGAGACAAAATGGCTAATTATTTCTAAGCTAATACGCGAAATTAGGAAATTCGCCCAAAAAGTCCCTCGGGCCCACGTCTCGGAATCGGGTAAAAATTATATCTCCCGGAGACTCATTCACTCACGAGTCTAGTCATATAAGAATCTCTCAAATCACACCCAATCAAAACTTAATAATTTGGTCTATGAAGTTCATCCCATTTTCCCCATTTTCTACCCAAATTTTTCGAAATCAAAGGTGGGATTTAAGATTAGAATCATGGAAATTGATCTATAATGGATAGAAATCACTTACCCAAGTTACCCAGGTGCAAAAGTCTTCAAACATCGCCCTTCCCGAGCTCTCAAATTCGAAAATGGTGAAAATAACATAAACCCTCGGATTTGGGTCTTTAAAAGACTGCCCAGGTATTTGTTATATGCGATCGCGGACATACAATCGCGATCATGATGAGTAATCTCACACGCGCCTAGAATTCCTCTTACGCGAACGCATCTATGTGTCTGTGATCGCGAACCTTCACGACTCAGAGATACACGATCGTGGTTGGGGCCACGTGACCGCGTAGAACAAATATTGAAACTCCCTCAGTCCAAGGATACTCTACGCGATCGCGATCTAGGTCATGCGATCGCGAAGGCCAGGATTTCAACACACTGTGATCGTGTACCGCTTCTTACGATCGCAGAGAACAAATCGCAAACCTTCCATACTCACCTTACGCGATCGCGGATGAACTCTTGCGATCGCAGAGAACAAAAAGCTGCTGCAGAAGAAAACCAGAAAACCAGCAAAGGCTATTAGGCCAAAAATGCCCGTTTGAACACCCGAAACACACCCGAGGCCCCTGGACATCAACCAAAACTACCAACCAACCCTAATACCTCATTCAAACTAAGTCGAGCCTTAAAAACACACTTCATATCATCAAAATCATCAATTATGCATAGATTCAAGCCTAAGAACTTATGAGATTTTTAAAATTCGCATTCAATGCCGAATCACGTCTAAACTCATTCGAATGACCTCAAATTTTGCACACAAGTCATAAATGACATTACGGACTGTTGTCGCTTTCTTAATTCCATTCCGAGTCCGATATCAAAATTTCACTTATCGGCCGAAATCGCCGAAATTCTAACTTTCGCCAATTCAAGACTAAATCTACAACCGACCTCGAAAACATATTCCAAATACGCTCCTAACCTCGAAATCACCCAACGGAGCTAACGGAGTCGACAGAATTCCATTATGGATCTGTCTTCACACAGTTCTAGCTACGGCCTGATTTCAAAAGCTAAAATCCACATTTGAGGACTATGTGTCCAAAATTACTCCGAATTTCATAACTCAACGCTCCGACAAGTTCCAATAACATAAATAGACATGGGAGAAGAAGTTATTAGGGGATCAGGGCGCTAACTCTCAAAACGATCGACCGGGTCGTTACATTCTCCCCTATTAAGAAAATCGTTCGTCCTCGAACGAGTATAGAAACATACTTGAAGCTGTGAATAGGTGAGGGTATTGGCTCCGCATATCCTGATCGGTCTCCGAAGTCGCCTCCTCGAATGGATGACCCCTACACTTAACCTTGATTGAGGCAATATTCTTCGATCTGAGCTTGTCACGCCCCTTTTTTCCTCGCGGAGATCGGGTTCAGGACATTTGGGTTGAGACAACTCTTTCCTTTTGGGAAGGGGTTTGCATTTTATAGAGTCTCCACCTAACGATTTTAAAGGTGCGTTAGGGCACCTAAGGGGTTCATCTACAACTACGTTGTTAACCAGAGACAGGGTAAGGGCTTGAAATTATCTCAAGGGGAAGGTGTTAGGCACCCCTCAGGATCCACAAGTGTGGTTCCCGGCCAAATAGCTTTTGTGAATTTGTAAGATTTATTAAACAAACAAATAAAGGCTCAAATAAGAGGGGGTTTAAGTCCTTAAGCATACAAGGTGTTTGAAAATAGTTATGGAAAGGCTAAGTTTTGAAAAGAGTTCCAATCTAAACATTTAAAGAAAAGGATGTCCTAGGTTTGTGATAATATGGATCACAACAATCCAATACCCGGTATGACACTCCACAAAAAGGGGTTAGACGTGGTATTAGCGCATCGGTCATCATGTCCATATTCTACCATTTCCCACCCTGTGAAGGTAACTAAGGCGCGTGTTGGTCGCGAACTCTATTGCGTGCTGTTACCCGCCCCTTCCTATTAGTCCTAGAGGAGGTTAAGACTATTATCCGAAAAGGGAGGTACTAGGCAGACCCTCAGGTTTTAAAGGTAAAACTCTAAGGCGACAGACAAAAACATGTATGACTGCAGTTAAGGAGAACATAGAAAAAGCAAGTAAGGCTTCAAGTTTACCTCCACAAGTAAAGTATTAGACAACATGAATCAAACATAGTTAAGGGAAGTATTTAAGTTCAGAATCCTAAGACATGGTGTCTAAGTGAGTTTAGAATATAAACAGATATGTAGACCTGTCTTATTAAGCAGAAAAGGATCCTAATCCACTTGCCTACTGGTTTTAGCATGTTGGTGGTTAAACATGATCACAAAGACAAATCCATTTTTTATTTTCTTGTAATTGATTACCTAAGGCTTGCCTAGGTTTAAAATAACATGCAATAGTTGTACTGGTTTGTTAAGGATTCCAGATTATTAATCCTAATAGCATGTGATTCTAAATATGCGCAAAGTACTGATTGACAGTTTATTTAGAACATAGGACTGCGTGTTTAAGCTAAGTATGATCCTATGAACATGATATCTAATATGCGTAGACATATGTGCAGAATGAGTATATGCAGAATTCCTAAATAGGATCTTCTAAGTGCATAAAATCACAGTATTTTGAACATATTTTGGAAGATGCAGCAAGTATGAGAATGACTGATTTAGTAGCGGATTGTTACCCTAAGCAGGATTTCTAGGTGTACTACAGTATTATTACCTTATTGCACAGCTTCAGGAACAACATAAGTGACAGGTTTTAATAGTTGTTTACCTATAACATGATCTCTACGTATATAGTAAAGCATGATTGCAGATTTGTTAACACATTCTTTAAGGAAGGATTTAAATTACATTCTCAGAATCACACGATAGCAGCTTCTTTTTATTTGTTATTACTGATCCTATGAGCAAGATTTTCTAAGTGAGGATGATATGCTGAAAGAAAAGCAGGTGTATCAACATAAGTGACAAATGTATGGCATGCTTGATCCCTAGACATGGTTACTAGTGCGCACATAGAAAAGGTAAACCTAGAGAAACATGATATCTACCCATACTTATACTATAGCATGCATACCCCACCCATTTTCACTATCCAACCCCAGAATAGTATTTACAAATTATTACAGGCCTTTGAATATGAATTACATCATTAAAATAGGAAAAGAAGAAGTTAACTATAGGGATCCTTCCACAGTAGGCCCAAGTATCCAGGTCCTCAATGTCATGTACTGTTATTCATAACCTTTAATAATCCGGGTGTGTCAGAGTTCCCTAAGGATCTCAGAGGACCCCGGGCAGTGCTCACACCCAGATTTCATAGCCAAGATGGAGTAAGTGCAGTGTGGAAGAGCCAACTCTTATGTGTCAAAGTTCAAAGGGAACTCAAAGGTCCCTAAGCAATGCTCACACAAAAGGGGTAGAACCCAGGCTTCTAAGAATATATGTGAGAGTGCTTGACATAGTTACAAATTAGAAAGAGCTTGCCTTAGTGAAAACAGTTTGAAAGAAAGGGAGTAGGAGAGTCACTGACTCAGAATCACAACATCATACACAATACAAGGAGACATACACAGATAGGGAATAGGGGATAGGGGAACAAGTAGGTCACATATAAAGATAGATTTGCACACAAGTTAACCCTAGAGAGATACTAAGGCATTTCAGAACTTTAACAACCACATAACAGTTTCCATAAAGATGTTTAGGTTGGAGACTTAACATAATTAAATTGAGGGATCCCAAAGAGGAACTACATGACAAACAGAGTCACACATTGGCCTAGAGGAAGGCTTCATGAGTACATCATATGTTCAGAATCACATATAACTAAGTGACACAAATACATGCTTATATATGTTGGGGATCAGGGGTAATGCAGGGTCCTAGTGAACATGTAAGAAGACAGTAAAACATGCTTAAGCTAAAAGGAAAGGTAATCACATTGGTAAACTAGTAAATAGGCATGCTAATTGCAAGGTAAACAACAGAACCATAAGTAGAAACATATTATGAACATGATGAATCGAAGTGCTGAAAGAAGCATATTGTTTTTGAAAACTTGAATTGTAACTAGGACATACCAGTATAGGAGAGAGAGTAATACCAAAGCAGAAGTAAGATAGGCCCAATAATTAGCCTTGGTTTTATAGCCGACTAATTCAAACCAGTAACAAGTAGCACATAAGAGAGAGAGAGAGAGAGAGAGAGAGAGAGAGAGAGAGAGAGAGAGAGAGAGAGAGCAAGTTTAGTTGTGAGAGAGATTTTAGAATAGTGTATTTTTTTTATTGAAAGAGCAAGGTATATATATAGTGCAAGTCTAGGTAGAAAATATGGTAAAAACTGAAGTCAATCAGTAATTATGGGAATGTGTATCAATTAGTATAAAATCAGCATAGATACTTTCTTAATTGATGGAGTTAACTTCAAACGATAATAGACAGGTAGCCAAATAAGGCAAGATACCATAAGATGGGAATATAACACATAAGGAAATATTTCCACATAGTACAACTATAGGACAAGTAATTAGGTTAGGTACATAACATCCAATTAAGGAAAAAATGCTTAACAATCACATTGACAACATAATCAACTATAAAGTAAGGTAGGAAAATATTTTATAAGTCAGAAAATCAGTAAAGAATATCATAGGAAAATCAGTGAAGCATGTCAATCACAGGGAATCAGGGATTCCGCTAGAAGGCAATATTAACCAAAGGAAAGTATTACAACTAAATGAAGCAAACATAACATAAGCAAGAATAGGCAAAGTAGGGTAAGAGAATCACATAAATCAGGGATTTAAGTCATAACATAGTACTGATTAACATAACATTATAAGAATAAGTGCAATAAACAGATAATAGACAAGAATCATAACCATAAGAAGACTAGTAAGGCGAAATCATAAAAAAATTAGGGGTTCATATAGAACACAAACAGAGTAATCATGATATAGGCAAAGAAGTGAATAGTCAGAAACCCTAATAGGTAAACATGGAGTAAAACCACAAAGATCATGGAGTGTTCACGAGAGTAAACATAATAGAACATATTATCAGAAACAACTCAGAACCCTAGGATTAAAACTAAGAAACTTAGGGTTTTCAACAGAATAACTTAGATAAAAGAGAAAACGTTTAAACATAATGAAAAGCATAGATAAATAAGAAAGCCAGAGAGAAAAGCCATTTTTCAAAAGGGGCTAGGAAACCCTAGTTTGAAAACGAAGAGTCACTTTAGAGAAAATCGGAAAATCTTTGAGGAAAACAACCAAATAACTCAGAATATGCCAGATCTATCATAGATCTAAGAAATCAAAAGCTAATAGTTAGGGTTTTAGTGAGATAACACAAAAAGAGAGAAAATCGGCTCAGAAACCATAGGTTTTGGCCGGAGATGGAGAGATCTTACTCGGGCAGGCCAAGGGTGGCCTGAGAAGGCATGAACAGTCATGGGGTGAAGTGAGTTGCTTCAGGTTCTCTTGAGGACCTCCGGACAGTGATACCCGGTGTAGGAGGGAGCCATGAAGCTAAGAGGGGTGAGGGCCCATGGTTTCCGGCAAGAGAGGTAGCCGGAGAAGGGAGACAGATCTCATCGGAGTGGGGAAGTGGGAAGGTTCTAGAGAGAACTAGAGAGAGGGAGATAGAGAGATGATGAGAGAAAATGAGGCCGGGGAAATGAATGGAGGGGGGGTAGTCTTTGAGGCATTAATATGGTAAGTAAATATCTGGGTCGTTGATTTGAATTAATCAACGGCTCAGATTAAAAGGGGATTGGGTCGGGTACACTAGACATTGGGCATGGGGTGTTTGGGCTGTGTAATTTGGGTTGGGGTCCGGGTAAATTGAATCAAAATTGAAATTAAAAGTGGCTTGATGTTAAATACCCATAAAAAATAAATAAATAATTAATAAAATTGCTAATAATTATATAAAATGAAATTAAGGCTAAATAGATGAAGTTAAAGTGATCAATTGGTATAAAAAAGATATAAAATGACTGACTATTGAATTAAAATAGCTTGAAATGTATAATTAGGCTATAATTGCAAAGCCATTGCAATTATAGCCAAATAATGCCAATTTGGCTAATTTGTGAAATAATTAAATCCTAATAGGATAAAAATGATATATTAAACCAAGAAATATTTTGGAATCATTCGTAATGCAATTTATGATTATTTATTGGGTATAAAAGTACTGGATAAATTAGAAATAAATTGACAAAAATATGGGAAAATTATGAAAAATAGCAGTTATTATAAAAAGTGATTTTGAAGGTACATATGCAAATTTTAAAATAGTTTGAGGAAAAATTAGGTATCAACAGAGCTTTCTGACCTGCCTGTCTAGTATAGCCACAGGCTCCTCAACATATGATAGATCCTTGTCCAACTGGACTGAGTTGAAATCCAAAACATGAGTCGAATCACTGTGATACTTCCGGAGCATGGAAACGTGGAATACCGGATGAACTCCTGCTAGGTTGGGAGGCAAGACCAACTCATAAGCAACCTCCCCAACCCGCTGCAATACCTCAAAAGGTCGAATGAACCTCGGACTCAGCTTACCCTTCTTCCCGAATCTCATGACGCCATTCATAGGCGATACCCGAAGCAAAACCCGATCACCAGCTATAAATACCAAGTCACGAACCTTCTGGTGCGCATAACTCTTCTGCCTGGACTGAGTTGTGCGAAGTCTCTACTGAATCACCTTCACCTTGTCCAGGGCATCCTGAACCAAGTCTGTACCCAACAATCGGGTCTCGCCCGGCTCAAATCATCCCACTGGAGACATGCACCGCCTACCATACAAAGCCTTATACGGCGCCATCTGAATGTTGGACTGGTAGTTGTTATTATAAGCAAACTCTGCAAGAGACAAGTACCGATCCCATGACCCTCTAAAATCCATCACACAGGCACAAAGCATATCCTCGAGAATCTGAATCGTGCGCTCGGACTGCCCGTCTGTCTGAGGGTGAAAAGTTATACTCAACTCCACCCTGGTGCCTAAATCTTGTTGAACGGCTCTCCAGAACCGTGAAGTGAACTGTGTACCTCTGTCTGAAATGATAGATATTGGGATACCGTGGAGGCGAACAATCTCTCTGATATAAATCTCAGCCAACCTCTCAGATGAATATGTAGTCAACACTGGAATGAAATGGGTTGATTTGGTCAGCCGATCCACAATCACCCAAATAACATCATGCTTCCTCAAAGTCCGAGGAAGCCCAACCACAAAGTTCATAGTGATCCGCTCCCACTTCCACTCTGGAAGCTCAATCTGTTGAAGTAACCCTCCCAGTCTCTAATGCTCACATTTGACTTGCTGACAGTTGAGACACTTTGCTACAAACTCCACTATATCCTTCTTCATCATTCACCACCAATAGTGTTGTCTCAGATCCTGGTACATCTTCGCGGTACCCGGGTGGATGGAATACCGCGAACTATGGGCCTCCCCAAGTATCAACCCTCGAAGCCCATCTACGTTGGGCACACAAATACGTCCCTGCATCCTCATCACGCCATCATCACCTATGGTCACATCATTGGCATCGCCCCGCCGAACTCTATCCTAAAGAGCAAGAAAGTTGGGATCATCAAACTGGCGCTCCCGAATGCGGTCATAAAGAGACGATCAAGCAACCACACAAGCAAACACCCGAAAAGGCTCCGAAAGGTCCAACCTCACGAACTGACTGGCTAAGGAATGAACGTCCAAGGCTAAGGGCCTCTCAGCTGCACGAAGATATGCCAAACTACCCAAACTCTTCGCCCGACGACTCAAGGCATCGGCCACCACATTGGCCTTACCCGAGTGGTATAATATAGTGATGTCATAATCCTTGAGTAACTCCAACCACCTACGCTGGCGCAAATTGAGGTCCTTCTGCCTGAATATGTGCTGCAAACTCCGGTGGTCCGTGAATATCTCATAGGGAACATCATATAAATAATGAAGCCATATCTTCAGGGTGTGAACAATCGCTGCCAATTCGAGATCATGAACAGGGTAGTTTTTCTCATGCACCTTCAACTGTCTGGACGCGTAGGCAATCACCCTACCGTCCTGCATCAACACCGCTCCCAGGCCAATCCTCGAAGCATCACAATAGACTGTATAGGACCCTGAAACTGTGGGTAATACTAACATTGGAGTTGTAGTCAGGGATGTCTTTCCTCGCACTCCTCAGTCCATATAAAAGGTGCACCCTTCTGGGTCAGTCTGGTCATGGGCGCTGAAATGGATGAAAATCCCTCGACAAAACGGCGATAATACCCATCCAAACCGAGGAAACTGCGGATCTCAGTAGCTGAAGACGGTCTAGGCCAACTCTGCACTGCCTCTACCTTCTTCGGGTCTACCTTGATCCCATCCGAAGATACCACATATGCCTAAGAATGCCATAGAATCAAGCCATAATTCGCACTTAGAAAATTTGGCATACAACTTCTTCTCCCTCAATGTCGGAAGCACGGTCCTCAAGTGCTGCTCATGGTCCTCCTGGAACCGAGAATATACCAGAATGTCATCAATGAACACGATGACGAAATTATCAAGATAAGTCTGAAATACGCCGTGCATCAGGTGCATGAAGGCTACTGGGGCATTGGTCAGCCCAAATGATATAACAAGGAACTTGTAGTGGCCATATCTGGTCCTGAAGGTAGTCTTCGGGATATCCGGCTCCTGAATCTTTAATTGATGATAACCCGAACGCAGATCAATCTTGGAGAACACCCTAGCACCCTGTAACTGGTCAAATAGATCACCCTTCGTGCATTAACACTCACTCACAAAAACATCTACATGGCATCACCCTTCGTGCTTTAACACTCTCCCTCACCGAACCAATGAATAATAACAACAGAGAGATATAAATATAAAAAAACCAGTCTTACTTTAACATTTAGTTCCACAATACCAACCTCAACTTTGAGTCAATACTCAATCAATACCAAATTCCGTAAAACATGATAAGAGTTGCTCACCATAACGAATGGCTAGTCTAAGCATGAACAATATGAATAAAGAATACAACAGTTACAAGAATAAGACTCACTCACATGCTATGACTTGATAAGAACGCATAGGTGTTTGTCACCTCACCTATACGTTGTACTAAACATCCACGTAGAAAATAGTCAAATAATACATAATCCCTCAAGCCAAGGTTAACCACGACACTTACCTCGCTTAAACGGCTAAACTTAAAGCTCAACCACCGCTTTTCCTCTAGATTCCACTTCCAAACCACCCGTCTCTAGTTATAATTAACCTAATAACATCAAATATTGCTAAAGAAATCGATTACAATGCATAAATTTAGGTTTCCCGAACTTTTCCCCAAAAAGTAAAAAAGAAAAATCGATCCCGAGCCCGCTTGGTCAAAACTCGAGGTTTGGACCAAACCTAATTCACCCCCAAGCCCGAATATGAAATTAGTTTCGAAATCCGACCTCAATTTGAGGTATAATTCCCAATTTCCCAAAAATCCCTAATTTTACCCAAACCCCCAATTTCTACCATGAAAATCCTAGATTTTAGATTGGAAATTCATGAAATGTGATGGGAGAATGCGAGAAAAGTATCGCAAATGCGAACTCCTTGCATCTTTGCTGCCATCGCAAATGCGAACATTGAACCATCGCAAATGCGACAGTAATCCCGCAAATGCGAGAATCCCAGTCCCAGCCCATGCTCCCAAATGTGATGCCTCTTCGCAAATGCGAGGCTCACATTTGCGAGCCAGACCTCGCAAATGCGAAGTCTACATATCTGAAACACACCAGCTATGGTTTGTAAGTTCATTTCACTCTGTGGCCTATCCAAAACTCACCCGAGGCCTCGGGGCTCTAAGCCAAAAGCACACACAAGTCTAAAAACATCATATGGACTTGCTCGCGCAATCAAATCACCAAAGTAACACCTAGAACTTTGAATTTTGCATCAAATCAAATGAATTTTTCAAGAAAATTTTGAAATTTCTATTTTCACAACCGGACGTCTGAATCACGTCAAACTGACTCCGTTTCTTACCAAAATTCACAGAAAGGTTATAATTATTAATATTAAATCTGTACCGGGCTCCAGAATCAAAATACAGGCCCGATATAGAAAATGCCAAACATCAATAGATTCTTAAAATCATTTAATTTTCAGACTTCTAATTTTCAATAAAAAATCATAACTCAAGCTGGGGACCTCAAAATTCGACTCCGAGCATACACCCAGGTCCCATATTTCAATACCGACCCACCGAGACCGTCAAAATACGGGTCCAGATTTGTTTACTCAAAACATTGACCGAAGTCAACTCAAATCAATTTTAAGGCAAACTTTTTTATTTTTATCAACTTTCAACATAAAAGCTTTCCGGTAACACGTTCGGACTGCGCACGCAAATCGAGGAGGGTAAAAATGAGATTTTTAAAACTTAAGAGCGCAGAATGGAGTTCTACAATACAAGATGACCTTTTGGGTCCTCACACCAGCAGAGTCTCCTCCAGAGTTATTTGTATTGTTCCTGTCCTATTTGTATTCCGGACAGATGTTGTATTTTATTTTACTTCCTAGTTGATGCTCATGCACTCGTGACACCGGGTTTAGGGGATGCTTTTGGGTTGTTATGAATTATAGTTGTAAAAATATTACCTTTCACTTATGAAATTTTATTTTATCTTACATTTTAAATCGAATGAAATTATGATTTCAAAAGTACTAACATGAATAATGAAGTTAATTGTTTAATTGTTGGCTTGCCTGACAACAGTGTTAGTCGCTACCATGACCTTTAATTAATTTTGGATTGTGACATCTAGTGAACTTTTTATTATGTTATTTGTGGAAAAAAGTACTCATTAATAAGTGTGTGCTCCGAGACTATTTATAGCCTGTTTGGCCAAGCTTTTGTTTAGGCCAAAAGTGCTTTTTTGGCCAAAAAATGAAGTGTTTGGCCAAGCTTTTGGAAGGAAAAAAAGTGTTTTTGAGGAGAAGCAGAAAAAAGTACTCTCCAAAAGCACTTTTCTGAGAAGCACTTTTGAGAAAAATACACTGAGAAGCAGTTTTCTAAAGCTTGGCCAAACACTAATTATTGCTTAAAAGTGCTTTTCAAATTAATTAGCCAAACACAAACTACTTCTCACCAAAAGTACTTTTTAAAAAGGTACTTTTGAGAAAAACACTTCTCAAAATAAGCTGATTTTTGAAGCTTTGCCAAACATGCTATTAGTCTTATAGTCGTCAACCAAAAAGATTTCCTCAACTTTTGGTCCTTTTGTTTAATTTGCTATTGAAAAGGGAGCTCATTTGAGAAATCAATAATATATTTATCGTGTGACTGTGTGAGTAATGGGACATATGTGAGGCAATATAATTGCCATTTTTTAAAATTTTTATTACATTTGGGATAGAAGGATAAAGAAGATTTTGAGAATTAAATTCACACTTACTGAGATTATGTGTGTAACGATCCGGTCTGTCGTTACGTAGAACATACATTATTTTCATTATTTCTGCCTTGTCATAGCTTGGTTAGACTGTTAATTATGTGTTAGATTTGGTTAGTTCGGGTTCGGAGTGGTTATAGAAGGAATCGAGACACTTAGTCTCTAAAAGTAGCCTTAGAGTTGAAAAGTCAACCGGGAGTTGACTTATTGGTAAACGACCTCAAAATGCAGATTTTATGGCTCGGATAGCTTCGTTAGGTGATTTGAGACTTAGGAGTGTGTTCGGAATATTCTTGTGATGTTCGATGTAGAATTAGGCTTGAATTGGCGAAAGTTAGTTTTTGGCGATTTTCGATCGGCAGTGGAAAATAGCCTATCGGGGTCGGAACATAATTCCAACAGTTGGGGCAGGTTTATAATGTCATGTTGGATTTGTCTGCAAAATTTCAGGTCAATCGGAGTTGTTTTTGGTAGTTTCGGCATCGTTGGTGGAATTTAGAAATTTGGAAGTTCATAGGCTTGAATTCGATGGGTTTTTGGAGTTTTGATGTTATTTTTGATGTTTCGAAGGCTCTACTAAGTTTGAATGATCATTTAGAATGTGTTGATATATTATTTGAGGTCCCGAGGGCCTCGGGTGTGTTTCAGGTGGTTAACGGACCAACTTTTGGCTTGAAAACTTGGCAGATTTTGCTGGTGTGAAGTTTCTGGTTTCCTTCTACGCGGTCGCGGGAGGAAGTGTGCGATCGTGTAGGTTTAGCTGTGGAAGGGATGAGTTTTGTTAATTGCGATCGCGTGGAGGAGCCCGCGATCGCGTAGAGTTGAAAGGCGCGTGAGGAAGGGGCCCCAGTTGTTCTTCGCGATCGCGTGAGATGGTTCGCAATCGTGTGAGTCATGGTGCATCGCGATCACAGGGTGTCATTTGCGATCGCGTAGGGTAAATATTTGAGGCAACAAAGTTGTTTTCCGCGATCGCGACTGGATGTCCGCGATCGCAGTGAGTAAATCACTGGGCAGAAAGTTTAAGTTCAAAAATGAGGATTTTTAGCCATATTTTAAAACACCATTAAAGAGCTCGGGAGAAGGAGGTATTTGGAAAGATTTTCAGTGGGAGTCTTGTGGTAAGTGTTCTTCAATCACGTTTAGTCTAATTTCACGAATTAGTATTGATTTTTATCATGTAAATTGAAGAATCAAAGTGGAAATTGGGGGAAAATGGGAAGAAAAGTTTGGAAATTCTTTTGATGATTTGAATGGGAATTTGAGATAGGATTTTGATAAATTTGATATGGGTAGACTTGGGGAAGGACAAGGATTCCAGTTTTGTAAATTTTATCGAATTTTGAGATGTGGGCCCGGGGGTCGGGTTTTGACCAATTTCGGGATTTTTGAGTATTTTTGATAAATTTCGACCGGGTTCCATTCATTGGAATATTATAATGATATAAATCTGATTGTTGGTAGATTTGGAGCACTCGGAGGCCGAATTTAGAGGCAAGGGCACTGCGGAGTAGTATTTTAGCCGGTTTTGAGGTAAGTAACGCTTCCAAACTTGGAACTGAGGGTTCGAAACCCCAAATTATCTAATATTTGATGTTAATTAAGGTGACACACTTTCCAAGTGACGGGCATGCGAGCGTACACCGAATATTTGTGGCCTGGCTCATCCCATGGCACTGCCTAATGGTCAATTCATGCTGATACTTGTACTGTGAAGGTTGCATTTACCTTGAACGTATTAAAAATCATGTTAAATATAAATGTTAAGGCTTCACGCCGATATGTTCAGACCAGAATGGTCGATTATTGCTGTCTCTATTTGTGATTATTTGCTTTCATGTACTCAGTCCTGTTATAGCATATGTTTCATGCCTTGATCTCAGAAATTGCTAGTTTATTTCTATACTATCATTGTTTTGGGCTGATTGTTATATTTGATAGCATTGTGAGTGAGACTGGAAAGTATTGACTGATTGAGGCTTGGAGCCTGGTTTTGAGACAGTAATGAGGTCAGACTGCATACCGCAGCGATCCTTGAATCATGCCTTCGTTGGCTAGATATAGCGATTGGGCTTATAGGAGCCCCTCCGGAGTCTTTACACCCCCAGTGAGTGCACAAATATTGAGGGACGGATTTTCCCTGGGCATGGATCTTGCCCGAAGCTATTGATATATAGTGAGGGATGGATCATCCCTGGACATGTATCTTGTCCGAGTGATATGTTCCGGAGATGAATCTTCTTTGTGGGGCTGGACTGGCCTTTTTCCTCAGTACTTGGTGACTACGTCACTTGGGTTTATGCATAATCCGGGATGGACCTTACCTGGGCCTGAAGTCCAATTATAGTATTGAGCGGACTTCCTTGTGAGAGTAAGGATATTGTGTACATATCATTTCTGATTCTTTATGATCATATGTTGGCATGTAGAGTTTACAAGCATATTTTGGTGAATCTTTCTTATTTTCAAGATATATACTGTTGTTCATAAATATCGGAGGTTTAGTCCGTCACTACCTCTCAACCCACACTTTGGTTTCGTTACTACTGAGTTGGTGTACTCATGTTACCCCCAGCACCTTGTGTACACATCCAGGTACACGGGACTTGGCTCATGTCATTGAGTAGAGGCAGTTTCCATTAGAGTTGTCGAGGTAGCAGTTGGCGTCCGTGATCTCGTCATCTCTTTCCTATTCTACCTGTCGTTATTTATTTTTCAGACTATGTTGGTCATTTCTCTTTTAGTTACATTATGTATTAGCAACTCATGACTGTGTGACACTGGATCCGAGATTTGTAGGATTTGAGTTTTGTTTCATAAGTTGCTTCAACTTCAGATTTCTTATTGTTATTATTTTTAGACTTAATAAAAATGGTATTTCACTGTTAACTGGACCTAGTTTAGATATAAATGGGTGGCTGGCCTGGTACTACGACAGGCGTCATCACGACTCCGGAAAATGGGTCGTGACAATGTGAATAGTGAATTCACATGTACCGTTGAAGAAACTTTTACTTGTATCACTGTACTTTAATTTATTATTTAGTAAGAAATAAGACGATGAATTCTAAGTAAGAGTAGTCGGCTCTAGTTCTGACTCGACCGATTTGATTATATTTAAGTTTGAACCGAGTATAATTGGAGTTCGAATTTGCGCGATCGTCTTAGAAGTTTAACACCAACTTTTTCATGGTAAAGAATCTTAAAGTAGAGGGATATCTAAGGAGAGGGGTGTAGATTCGTGTGAACCCATACTTCTCTCCCTAGATTATGTATAACAACGTTATATATATATATATATATATATATATATATATGTGTGTGTGTGTGTGTGTGTGTGTGTGTGTTTGTGTGTGTGTGTTGCGCGCGCGCCCTTAAGCTCAATGAGTCATATTTGGGTGAACCTCTACAAATAAAATCGAGGTTACAAATATCACGTCTATGTTGTTGTATTTTTCTTCTACTCTTTTTATATAAGCTCGGAGGTTCAAATCTCATATATTTATTATTGTTTTTTTTTTCTTGCTAGAATTGGATCCACTTGTGGAGGATGAGCATGTGTTGTGTCCCCTCTTTCCTTTATTAAAGCATTTTTGTTTGGTTGGTTTATTTCTTTCAAAATCCCTAAGTGTAACATCGTGAAATCTCTATTCCCCTTAGGTCATTTTTGTTAAATTTCGAACATTAAACTGAATATTTATATTTAAATTAGCAGAAGTGGGGACGTAACGTAACATAGAATCAATGGATTCATATGATCAAAATATTTTTATTATGGAGTATAAATACATGTAAAAAATTATTAAAATTGTAACATTAAATTAATTTTGAATCTATAACCTCAAAAGTGTGATGAGTTTATCATCAATACCTAAAGGTTAAACCCGTCAAATATAAATTCTAGATCTACCTCTTCATAATAGTACATTAATCTTCTCGAAATCCTAGACATGTCTCTAGCTAAAGGGACTATGTTGCCACAATTGTAATATTCTCCATGTTACAAACATTATTTTATCTTAGTAGAACTTCGTAGATTTACGACAATCAATCTTTTCTTTTCAAGTTGTTTCCTCAAGTAAGTGTAGATGTAATAGAATTATTCAAAATTCTATTATATGTAATGTGAATGCAGGTCAAGATATTGTTATCATGTCTAAGTTTGTAAAGAAAATATATGAAGACATCTATTTATCATAAAGATTCATTATGAATTGGAAAGTTTTACGCCACTACAATCCTCCTCCTTTATCCATGCTTTTGGACGGACCATGTGAGCAAGCTCACATAAGCGGAGTTATCGGAAGACTTGTGTGAGGCACAGTTTCTTATTTATTAAGTTCTCTAATAGAATTTACATTTCTCATTTTTTTTAAACTTACACTTTCTTTCTTAAATTTATTTGACAAATCTAGTGCACTCTTTATTATGTTATTTTTTGAAAAAGGTACTCATTAATAAGTGTGTGCTTCGAGACTATTTATTCTTATAATGATCTGATAGAGTATACGAGTCCACCAAACTGTATAGAGTCCTAGTCTTATAACGGTTTCCACAAAACTAGCTAATGCAACAGTAAGTAAATGATACAAGGGATTTTTACGTGGAAGAATCCATATTCAAGGGGATAAAAAATCACGACCTACACTGGTAGGATTTCAACTTCACTATGAGCAATCTTTAGATTACAACCTAGGAATTAAACTCTTAATCCCTCACTAACTTGTAATACACATATTACAAGCCACTTTGCAATGCACCTATTACGAAGACTTCAACACATGACTAACTCTAGTCACGACACAAACACTAAAGGTTTATGGTTTTCAACGGTTCCTAGATAAGCTAATTAGGAATTACAATGAAGAACAAATCCAAAGTTACAACTCAACTACAGACATAACAAGATACTTGTTGAAGAAACTGGTCTGTAGCGGTGTTGTACTTTGTTCTTGATGCACTTGTGAGTGATGCTTGATTATCAGATCTTGGAGTGCTTGAATCAATTCACAAGTGTTCAAGTAATATTTTGTTGTAATGTTTCTTGTTAATACACTTTGGATGACATCACTTGAATGATGTAATCACTTGGTTGGTACAAGGTCCTTCCCAATGAGAAGTGATTGCTGCACTGTTTGCATGTACACTGCATGCAGTCACTTTCCAGATGTAGAGAGTTGACTTGACTTCGTATTGTTATCAGGGAAACCCAAAGGGATCATGTCCCTATGTTGATTCTTTATCTTCTGAAGTCATAAGGCTCACATTAGCTTGAGTTCGTTGATTGAGTTATGTACCAAGTATGCGTCATGTTCTTTATCTGATTCTTTGACAGTAAGTTTGTTAGATCATCACTACTATTATCAGGGAAACATAAAGCTAAGGTACTGTAAACCCATCATCATCAACTAAAAAAATTTCCTCATGTGTTGAGGAAGTTTTGGCCCTTTTGTTTAATTTGCTATTGAAAAGTTCTCTTTTTGACCAAATGTTTTCGGGCTGAGGTCTTACCCCAATGCAAAGTTCCAAATATTATTCTTTCTTCCTTGGTGGTGAAAGAGGATAAAAAATGTGTGTGAGAAAAAAATTCTAAAAAGAGAGAGGATTAGAGCTCGATCCCCTCCCCCCTAAAACACGGGTAGCAAAAGTGCACCATTAGAGATAGACAAACCGATAAAATAGCAATAGCTAGTGATATAATTCTCAAACTAATGTCAAAATGTAATATTGTATGTGTTTTATGTAGCTATTGAGCAAAAAGCATCTTATGTTAGCCCAAATAGTAGCTACTTTTCATGCTGATATGTTGTTCTCAACCTATTCTTTGAGAATATCCTTTAATAAAAGTAAAGACACTTTTCTTTTTTCACAATAAAAAGTTTCTTGGAAAATAAATAAACGACGCAATAAAATGAAAAAGGAAAGGAACCAACATTTTTTTTAATATAATGTTTCACTTTGTATTATGCATAAAAAAGGGAGCCTATTTGAGCAATCAATAATATATTTAAAGTTAAAATTATGTAAAGAAAAAAGTATAATTGATAATTAAATTAAACAATAAGATAAAATATATCTTCAAAATGCTAAAAATTAATATCACCAATAATAAAAAAAATATTAATAAATAAAGGGCACTATGTATTCATGCATTAATAATTCCATAGATAATCAATTTGATTAGGTCCACATTATTTCGCTCTCATCTTATTAGTATAAAATATAAACAAATCATTTTCCATCTCTTTAATGATTCAAAAAATGGAGGCTACCAATTCATCTTGGTGGTTAACAAAAATTACCGAACCTTCTTACAATTTGTTTGGATGGTTGTTACCCATTGTATTGTAAAGTAATGTTACTTTAAATACGATATTTATTTTGATTGTTACCTAAATTTTATTGTATCGTATCGTTAAATTCGTCGTTACAAACGACGAAATGTGCCACTTTATGTAACGACCGATTTGGTGTGGTCGTGTCGTTACCTTGTCTTTTTCTCTCAATCTCACCCTTCATTATCATTAAATAATTTTATTTTATCATTTACCCTACCTTTTTATATAATAATTTTACCTTGTGTCATAATTTCTTTATAATATTACAAGTTTATTCTTTATATTACTGGTGCGTGATATCATGAAACGATGGAAAACAACACAATCTATCCAAACATTATATTTATCAAACGATATAGTATAATACAATACAATACGATACGATACATTATGAAACGATACGTAACAACCACCCAAACAAGCTATTAATAGCTCTCATTTATACATGTACCATGTACGTAGGGTGTTCATGGTTCGATTTGGATCAATTTTTTTCTAAAGAGAAACCAAATCATTCAAAATATACAACTTCTATATAATAAAAGAATCAAATTATTTAGGTTTTGAAAAACTACACATGATACTCATAACATTCAAGACTCAAAAATACATTCATAGACATGCATGACATACTTATGCTTGTTCCCTGTATAAAACATGTTTAGAAGTCGGGTTTCACTTACATCAAGCGCTTAGCTAACAAAATGTACCTAAAGATGCGACAATGTGTTGGTGAAATATTAGATGATGAAGAATAAGATTTAGCTTGAGGCGTGTTAAGGATACTGTCCTTAAGGATCACACCGTGATAAATAAAATTAAGCGTATCCCCCAGGATTCTACAAGCTCTTCTAGTATAACTAAGAGCAGAAATAACAAAGCTTTAACAAAAATAAAACTGCCATGACCCATTTTCGGAGTCGTGATGGCGCCTGTCGTAGAACCAGGCAAGCCTACCATTTATCTAAGCTAAATTCAATTACCAGTAAATATCATTTTAACAAGTCTGCGGATACTAATAATAATAATAAATCTGAAGTTTGAAACAATATCTGAAACCAAAATTTAAGTTCTACAACCCCGGATCTAGTGTCACTCAGTCACGAGCTACTAGAGCATAAAAATGTCAAGATACGGGAATAGACAACATAGTCTGTAAAAGTAAAGTCCAACGGAAAGATTAGGAGGGAGAAGACGAGGCTACAGTCGCCATCTGCTACTTCGAAGACTCCAAAAGAAACTCTAACAGCACATCCACAACCGCTAACGGGTCCCGATGAACCTGGATCTGCACACAAGGTGCAGGGGGTAACGTGAGTACACCAACTCATAAGTAACGAACCCAAACTATGGGATGAGAGGTAGTGACGGGCTAAACTTCAATAATTGTAATCATTAGCGTACAAAAATTTAGACATGTTCACAGTTTATCAGAAAATAACAACAGAATATGCCAGGTATATCTCAATTTGCTCTACATGCCAACATATCAACAGTGTGGAAATGCACATAGTGCTCACAACTCTCCCACAGAAGTCCACTTAGTACTATATATGTCTCTCAGGCCCAGGAAAGATCCATCCCGGAATATGCATAAACACCGGTGACGGTAGTCATTCAGTACAAAAGGCCAATCCAGCCCCACGGAGAAGATCCATCTCCGGAATACAACACTCGGACAGGATCCATGTCCAGGGACGACCCATCCCTCACATATATCAACTTCGGACAAGATCCATGTCCAGGGAAGACCCATCCCTCACATATATCAACTTCGGACTAGATTCATGTCCAGGGAAGATCCATCCCTCAATATCAATGCGCTCACTGGGGGTGTAAAAACTCCGGAGGGACTCCTATAAGCCCAAGCGCTATATCAAACCAACGAAGACATGATTACAGTATTGCTGCGGTGTGCAGTCCGATCTCATAACAGTCTCAATAACAGGCCCTCGGCCTCACTCAGCCATTACTTTTCCAGTCTCACTCATATGGCTCACAGATGTATAAATCAGCCGAGACAATGATAAATATGCATATAATTAACAATTTTTGAGATTGAGGCATGAAATGATATGCTATAACAGGAATGAGTATATGAAATCAAATAATCCCAAGAGGAGACAGTAATAGACTACCACTCGGGTCTCAGCATGTTCGACGTGAAGCCTTTGCATTTATACTTAACATGATTTCTAACAGGTTCACGTTTACCACATAATAGAAGTGTGGACACCAATCCGTAATAGCTACTAGACGGTGCCATGGGATGAGCCAGGCCACGAATCACTCGATGCACGCCCGCACGCCCGTCACTTGGCATGTGTGTCACCTTCATTATAGTCATATATCATATAGTTAGGGGTTTCGAACCCTCATAACCAAGTTTGGAAACGTTACTTACCTCAAAACCGGCTAAAATACTACTCCGCAGTGCCCTTGCCTCTAAATTCGGCCTCCAAGTGCTCCAAATCTACCAAAAATTGGATTTATACCATCTAAATGTGCCAAGGAATGAAACCCAATCGAAATTTATCAAAAGTACTCAAAAATCCCGAAATTGGTCAAACTCGACCCCCGAGCCCACGTCTCAAAACTTGATAAAATTTATACCATAATGATCCTCATCCTCACACGAGTCTATACATATCAAGAACACTGAAATCAGAGTCCAAATGACCCCTCAAATCTCCATTATAAGGTCTCTTAATCTCAAGCCTTAACTACCCTTTTTTACACTGATTTTCCCCAAATTATCACCACTAGTTAGGTTTTTAATCATATATAATCGAGTTATGAAGTCAAGAATCTTACCTCCAAGTGATTCCCCTTTGATTTTCTCAAAAATCCCTCTCAAAAGCTTCAATCTCGTTAAAAAATGGTGGAAAAGTGAAGAAGGGTCGCATATTGGCTTTTTATATACTGCCCAGGTATTACTCACTGCGATCGCGACAATAGGCACGCGATCGCGAAGAACAAAACAACTGCCCCATAAATTAACGTTACGCGATCGCAACATTAGCCACGCGATCGCGATTCAACCTAGCCCAAACTCACGCGATCACAATCATTCCCACGCGATCGCAATGCACAATCAGCCACCTCACTCACGTGCCCATTTACTCTACGTGATCGCGCCAGGGACCACGCGACCGCACTGACCAAGCATGTTCACCTTACGCGATTGCACTCATACCTCTACGATCGCGATTCACAAATTCCGCCTAGCCTCAACTTACTCTATGCGATCGCGGACGAATTCACGCGATCGCAGTGAACAAATCACTGCTGCTAAAACACCAGAAAAACCAGCAATCTCTCAAAGACCAAAAGTGCTCGTTTGAGCATACGAAATACACCCGACTCCAACACATCATAAAACGACTAAACAGTGCATAACAAGGCAGAAACAGAAATAACAGTGCAAATTCTACGGAATGACCGACCGGATCGTTACAAAAACTCAATACTGAAAGTAATTTAGAGAAAGAGTTTTACTTTCTATTTCATATACTTTTTTCTCCACTTTTCAGAGTGAATGTAAAATGAATTATATAGTCAAAAAGTGGTTGTCACGTCCCAAAATTCGCTAGTCGTGATGGCACCTAACCCCATCATGTTAGGTAAGCCAATTTAACAATTATCCATTTCCAATTAAATTAATAAAATGATTAAATGAAAGAAGTTATCTGAAACTTATACATTTTCCAAGGACTGGTAGTACAAATCATGAGTTTCTAAGAACAGAGTTTACAAAGCAAAAATGAAATAAATATATAGTCAGTTTGAAAAGTACATAAACAACACAATTTAATCTAAAGCTACCCCGAACAACAGAGACAGCCGCAACATGGACGCGGGTACATCTTCAAATCCAGCAACCCTCGAACACAAAAACAACTGTAGCCAACATCTGCACGCAATGTGCAGAAGTGCAGTATCGGTACAACCGGCCCCATGCACTGAGTAAGTAACAAACCTAACCTTAGGTAGAAAGCAGTGATGAGCTATCACAAGGTCGGGTCTCATACCGATATTCTACAATAGTTCACAACAACATAGCACAAGCAGTAAAGGGGTATCTCATAAGTAAAAGGGCTCAACCCGTTCACAATTTCAGAAAAATAAGCATGTTTTTCAAATATTTTAGTGAAACTAAGTTCTTTTGCCGAAAATGCCAAAAATATAGGTAAGTTTGAAAACTGTGATTTTTCTCAAAATCTTTTCAACAATAAGTAAGAAGTTTCATTTTCTTTCCAAATATCAAGTGCAAAAACAACTCTATGTGCCCACATACCAATGTGTGTAAAAGTTTACGAATGACGTGATACTATATAACATGAGGAAAACCGATTTTCTATGCACGTATGTCAAATGTGCATATCAAATGAGATGCAACTCAGTGATAAAACCATATGCAAGTTCGCAGAGCATCAATTCACTTAGTCCTCCCAGTCACTCGGCACTCGACACTCGCACTCAGTAGGTACCCGGCGCTCACTGGGGGTGTGTACAGACTCCGGAGGGGCTCCTTCAGCCCAAGCGCTATATCAAGCCAATCATGGCATAAATCAACAAACATGCAGCGGCGTGCAACCCAATCCCATAAATAAACAAGTTGCGACGTGCAGCCCGATCCCATAAATATCCTCACAATCAGGCCCTCGGCCTCGCTCATAAATATCCTCACAATCAGGCCCTCGGCCTCATCATAAATATCCTCACAATCAGGCCCTCGGCCTCACTCAACCATCAATCTCTCCAGTCTCTCTCTCCCGGGCTCACAATGACATGAAACTAGCCCGAATATGATGATGTGATGTATCAATGAATAACAACAGAGACTGAGATATGATACGCGTATGAGTGCATATGATTGAGTATATAAAATAATGAAAACATATAACTCCACAGCATAAATGACCTCAGTGGGTCCAAACAGTATCAACATAAGTCTAAGCATGATATCTAGCATGATTGTCAACTCAATTACTATATCACATGGCAGAGACACATATAACAACAAGATAGGGCCATTATATAGTGCCATAAGAGCCTCAGAGTCCCAATTCACAGGGTGCATGCCCACACGCCCGTCACCTAGCATGTGCGTCACCTCAATACCAATCACATAACACGTATTGCGGGGTTTCATACCCTCAACACTAAGTTTAGAAGAGTTACTTACCTTGAACAAGCCAATTCCAATACCGAGCAAGCCAAACGATGTTCTAAAAATGCCACCCCGCGCGTTCCGACCTTCGAACGGCTCAAAACTAACTAAAAACAACTCAAATACAACAAACAATGCTAAAGGAACTAATCTCAATCGAAAAAGGCAAAAGCCCAAAATCGGTCAGAAAGCCCAACCCGGGCCCGCGCCTCGGACCCCGACAAAACTCATAAAATCCGACAACCTATTCAGTTACAAATCCAACCATACTACCTTCACTCAAATCTGACATCGATGTTCAAAACTCAAAAATTCACTTTATGAAATTTTAGACAAAACCCCCAAATTTCACTTTGAAATCATCAATCAAATGCTAAAAACGAAAATGGATTCATGAAATATAACCAAAATCGAGTATAGAACACTTACCCCAATCCATATGGTGAAAATCACCTCCAAAAAATTTCCAAATCTGAGCTTCCCAACTCAAAATATGACCAAATGAACAAACTGTCGATATTAAGTATTTTCCCCTAGATGTTCTGCCTCGTTTTGCGTGCTAAATGATCCCAAAACTTGTTTTTGATGCCTCCAATGGATTCCTTGTGGAATTTCAGTCAAGATAGATTTTGAATCACTCCATTTGACCTTATAATGAAGGAGATATGTTGGTTTCAATATTTGGAAATGTGCAGATTTTTAAATACGCATTCAGTAGCAATTTCGTAATTAATTTGAAAAAAATCTCACAACCTAATTCATAGTAAAATGACCATAAAATCTTCCTATGATGTCCAAATTCGACGGTTCTTTTTGCTACGGGTCTATAATTACGATACAGATCTAATGCTTCAATCAAAATAGAAATCGGATCTCATTTGTTCAATATAATATCATTTATGCTTGAAGAAACGACGTCGAAACATAAGAAAAAGTAGCGTAACACAACTCAAACCTATCCGAAACTAACCCGAGCCCCTCGAGGCCCCATACGAACAAACCAAAAAGTCCCAAAACATAACACGAACTTACTCGAGGCCTCAAATCACGCATAACAACATTGAAACAACGAAACACACCTCAAATCAAACTTAATGAACACTCGACTTCCAAAAACTTGCGCCGAAACATATTAAATCAATTCGGAATGAACTCAAATTTTGCGCATAAGTCCTAATAAATCATACGGAGCTACTTGTGCCCCCAAACTACCGAGCGAAGCGCAAATACTCAAAACGACCGTTCGGATCGTTATAGTGGTCATACGCTGGTAAGCAACGACAACAAACAAATCCATTAAGGTTAAACAAACGTTATATTTTGACTTTCAAAATAGTAACATACAAATCTCATAATAGTCATTCAAAGACTATTCAAAATGTTGTTTCAAAATGAAAGCCATTAAGGCTTAGTTTGATTTGATTTCTTTCAAAATAGTAACGTGTTTTCTCATTACTATAGCATTTAGCCAAAATTGAATTCAATTTAATCAAATAATCTGTTACAGAATATATTCAAAATAATTACTACGATAAAGACTCAATAATAGAATGTTAAGAAAATTAATCTAGACGTAGTTTTGAAATATTTCTTTTTGAATCAAATTTTTTTTCTATCACAATGTGCTCACACGATCAATCTTCACATAAAGTAGGCTACATGTGTTACTTTGAACTTAACCATATCATTTCTTCGGATAGAAATTGACCTTAGGCCTACTCAAACTCATGCAAGCATATTAGAAAGAAGCTTGATTCAGTTGTCCATTTCAAATAATTTCGTGACTCAATTCAAGGCATCTATGATCTTCTAGCATGTTAATAAAATAATTAGGGATTAACCCCAAGCCACCCAAAATCCCATCCATCCACCTTGATGTGATCCATGGTCCAACATATACCAATGTGATGACCTGATAGGTCATTTAGAGTTTTAGAACCTAATTATGTGTTTCGAAGACTCTAGTAGCTTCTTTAAGTCTTTCTCGATTTACGTGCGTAGTCCAGGTATTTTTCGGAAGGCTTTTATGTTAAAAACTGATAAAATGTGAAATTTTGCCTTACAAATTCATGTGAGTTGACTGCAGTCAATATTTTGAGCAAACAGACCCGGATCCGTTTTTGACGGTCGCGGTGGGTCAGTATCCTGATTTGGAACCTGGACGTATGCCCCAAATCGAATTCGGAGGTCCCTAGCTCGGGTTATTGATTTTTGTCGAAAATTTAAAGTTTAAGGTTTAATGATTTTAAATAATGACTGATATCTGAATTTAATGATACCTGGTCCGTATTTTGGTTTCGAAACTCGGTATTGATTCATTGCTATATTTATGACATGTCTGTCAAATTTGGTGAGAAACAGAGTTGGTTTAACGTGATTCGGACGTCCGGTTGTGAAAATAGAAGTTTTAAATTTTTGTGAACATTTCATTTGATTTTGGTGTTCGATTCGTAGTTTTAGGCGTTATTTTGGTATTTTAATTGCGCGAGGGAGTTTGTATGAGGTTTTTGGACTTGTGTGCATATTTGATTTGGAGCCCCGATGGATTGGGTGAGTTTCAAATAGCCTACAGAAGGTTTTAGACTTAGACAATATGGTGTCTTTCCTCAATTCAGCTGTCATCTGGTTTCCTTCTTCGTGATCGCGAAGTGTGAACTGGGTTGGGTGGGTTTTTCTACTACGTGAATGTGAGGCGAGGTCGCGAACGCAGAGTACTGGGGAGCCTGCTCTACGCGAACTTAACCAGTCACACGCGAACGCGTAGTGTATTAAGGTGGGGGAAGGGAAAGCAGGGGTTTGTTCTACGCGAACGCGAGCCCAGGCTCGCGAACGCGATGGCTAACGGGGACAGACCATCGCGAACGCGTGCAACCCCTCGCAAACGCGTAAGCCATTGAGGCTTTGCTCTTCGCGAACGCGTCAGGCTTCACGGGTACGCGATGAATACTTGACGCCCAATGATTAAAAACAGACCAGTTACGGGATTTTGTCATTCTTTCAAAATTTCAAAACTAGAAATCTCTAGAGGCGATTTTCCCAAGAGTTTTTCTTCCCCAATTTGTTGGTAAGTGATTCTAACCAACTTGTTTTCAATTAACCACTACATTTCATAAGTTTTCAACCTAAAATTTAGGATTTTCATAGTGGAAATTGGGGTTTTAGGTAGAATTAGGAATTTTTGTAAAATTGGAATTTAGACCTCAAATTGAGGTCGGATTTCGAAACAACTTATCTAACCGGGATCGGAGGTGAATGAGTAAATGAATTTTGGTCCGAACTTCGGGTTTTGACCAATCGGGCCTGGGGTCGTTTTTTTGACTTTTGGGGAAAGTTTGGAAACTCTAAAATTCTGCATTGTAATTGATTCTTTTAGCAATATTTGATATTATTTAGTCAATTGTGGATAAATACGAGTGGTTTGGAGGCGGATTCTAGAGGAGAAGCCCCGATAAATCTTTGAATTGGTCCTTGGAGCGAGGTAAGTGTCGTGGTTAACCTTGACTTGAGGGATTAGGACTTGTTTGCCTATTTGCTACATGTTTAGATGTTTGGTACAACGTATATGCGAGGTGACGAGTACTTATGTGTTGTTGTTGAGTCAAAGCATGCGGTGGAACTGGTTTCTTGCAATTTACTTCCTTCCTTGGTCATGATATCCCTGTTTAGTTTATTTAATTATTAAATTGTTCGTTCTTCACGCATTTTTGAGCTATTTGAGAGAATTGAGTATTGTTTTCCCGAAGTTTAGGATGGTATTGTGGAAACATTGTTGATATAAGGCATGTTCTTGTTTATTTTGTCTCCCTTTTATTTATATTCACTGTTATATGGTAAGAGATAATGTTAATGCACGAATGGTGATGATGTGTTGTATGTGAGTATTAATGCACGAAGGGTGATGTCGTGCTATATTGTGAGTGTTAATTCACGAAGAGTGATGACGTGCCGTATCTATTGATTTATACTGAAGGTGAGAGTAAAAGCACGAAGGGTGATGTCGTGCAGTATTCTTTCATTGTGAGGTTGTGAGTAAAAATACGTAGGGTGATGCCATGCAATTTTCTTCATTGTGCTTAACTGTCCTTACTGGTTAAAAGTATATTGACTGTTTTGGTTATCATTTTCACGGTATTTCTCGTATCTTGCATCCCCCTTTAGTCCCCTCCCAATAGTACATGTTTAGCCTTTATTTGTTGTTATCTTGTACGTATACTGTTATTCACACATGTTTATTATGTGATTTCTTGTCATAGCCTCGTCACTACTTCGTCGATGTTAGGCTCGACACTTACGGAGTACATGGGGTCGGTTGTACTCATACTACACTCTGCACTTCTTATGCAGACTTTGGTACCTGCCTTGGTTATTCGTGAGGCGTAACTTATTGGCTTTGCTCGTTGGAGACTCGGGGTAGATCTGCTGGCGTCCGCAGACCTTGAAGTCCCCTTCTATTTTCCCTATTTTACTGTTTTTTCGTTCAAAATAGTTGTATTTCTTTCAGACTCTGTTTACAAAAAATTTTAGAAGCTCGTGAGTTGTGACTCTAGATCGTGATTGTAGTAGATATTGTGGGCATTTATATTATTTCGCACTCAATTTTATTTTATTTTGGCTTAATTGACTTTATTTATTGAACTTGAATAATAATTGGCTTAACGGTTCTCTAACGTTGGCTTGCCTAGCAAGTGAAATGTTTGGCGTCATCACGGTCCCGAAGGTAGGAATTCCGGGTCATGACAAGTTGGTATCAAAGCACTAGGTTGCCTAGGTCTCACAATTGACGAGCATGCTTAGTAGAGTCTGGAGGATCGATACAGAGACGTCTGTGCTTATCTTTCAGAGGCTATGAAGTTTAGGAACAATTTCACTTCTATTCTTCTCGGTCGTGATTTTATTCTATCATTGCTGATTGAAGTCTTCTATTCTTGTCCTTCCGCCGATGGCGAAAACACGTGTTAGAAAAAGTCATATATAATTAGGGGGTTAACGCTCTTATTAAATATTTAATAACCTTAACACACTATATCCGACTTGCATTAATAGTTTGACTGTGATTCATGGGTGAAAATATCCTTTTTAACTTGTGTTATAGCCTTAGGCGAAAGAACAAAATGAAATGGGACTTCGGTCCAATTTGGGGTATATTTAAGAGGAACTTTCTGAAACCATTGTTGTTTATAACTATTAATTTCTTATAGTTATCATATACATAGTTACTTTTAATAGTTACTACTCAATTGTTACGATAATGTATTTGTTGTATTCATGAATACAACAGCAAAAAGCGCCTAAAAATCAGGGTAGTCCAGCTGTACGCGCATGTATTCATATGCATTCGCACCATGTATTCATGAATATAGCAGCAAAAAGCGCCTAAAATCAGGGCAGTCCAACTGTACGTGCATGTATTCACATGTATTCGCGCTGCTGTAACATCAACAAAAAGCACCTAAAATCATGACAGTCCAGCCGTACGCGCATGTATTCACATGTAATCGTATTGTTGTATTCATGAATACAACAATAAAAAGTGCCTAGAATCAGGGCAGTCCAGCTGTATGCGCATGTATTCACATGTATTCGTGCCATGTATTCATGAATAATGTAACGACAATCACCTTTAAAATAGGTATGTCCCGCTGTTTAAGAGAGAGGAAAAACATAAATAACGTATTTTTTGTTATAAAATATAAAAAGTAGCTATAAAAAATAATATTTTAAAAAAAATTATTTTATAATAAATAGGGTATATACCTTTGCTATTTGAGGTAAAAGTTCCTATATTTAAATCCCCTGCACAACCCAGATGAGTTTGCTTGTGTTTTGAAGGCTTCTACTGCTTAATGTTTGGTATGAACCTTATCTGGCAGCGTGAGCTTTATAATTAAAAATCCAAATAACAAATCAAGTTACCTTTAAACAACATATTCATTTTTGTTGGGCGTACATGGACCGAGTTGGTTCGATTTTTATTAAAATCAAATCAAATCAACTATGGCGGTTTGGGTTGATTCGGGTTTGTCATGCTTTTCGGGTTTTTTGTTACTTAAATATTATTTTAATCTTTGTTAAATTTTTAATAAATAAATATATGTTTAGTCAAAATATACAAAATTGACAAACATATTATCTATTAAAATATTTTTATTTCTTAGTAACATTAATAATTACTTTTTTAATCGTCTGACAAGAAAGTTTTTATATTGTTTCGTTGGCTTTCAACGTAGTTTTCCATATAACTAGACTCATTTCATTTTGTACTTATCCGACATAAGTTAATTACAACACCCACCGGTCATAACATATCAATAAGTGTTGGAGTTTTAAGATATTAATGCTTAAAATAGGGTGAATGGAAAATTGAGGAAAAAATAAAAGAGTTGAATAATATTTGAGGTTCCTTCCTTGATTGTCCTATATGGGAAGAGGAAAAAGGTTTTTGATGGGTATATAAGCAATTGCTCTTCTTCTAACTCATAAAGAGTTGAAAAGAAGGCAAGTCCGCGACGACGGCTTCGGATATCCAATTCAGTTATCTAATTTTCAGTTTTCTGTTTTTGTAACAGAAAATTAACTACCCTTCAATTTTTCCTCTTTATTGTTGAGTAAATAGTCATTTATGTTATGACATTTATTCTATGGTCGTTTTGCAAAAACAATCATTCTGAAGAGTTGCACCTCTTCAGATTTCAGCCCAACTTTGGCTATAAATACAAGTCCATTCTCTCAGATTTTTCATATGAATTTTCTGAGTTCTCCTCCTTTCTTCTGCATATTTTACTTCAAATAAAGCAACAGTAAGTGTGATTTGCTACCGAACTTCGAGTTCGCTGAAACACTGGGGTTTGAAGTACCACTACACCAGTATGTAATTCGTTCTATCCTGGGAGGAAATAATATATAACCTTGGTACTATGAGGGGATTAAATTCCTTAAGGAAACACTTTGAATTCAGTGAGCTCGATTTTTATTTATTTATTTCGTTTACATTTCTGTTTATGTTATGTTATTTTCTCCAGAGTTGTTTTACAAATACATATTACTAACAATAAGCATGTACTAGAGAGTCTTAAGTAATTCTATACCATAAGTGTATAAATAGGGTATATTTATAGGCGGATCCATGATTTAATGTTTATGGTTCCTGCAACGATCTCGAATAAATTTTTGATAGTAACTGAGTTCACTTCAAACATTTATAAGTATTTAATAAAATTTTCAAACACATTTACACCGATTAGACAAAATCTACTGGGTTCACGTGAACCAATACGTGGGGAGGTGGATCCGCCCCTAGGTATATCATGCAATCTCGGACTATCATGCGTTACTTACACTTAACGTGCATAGACATCAAGACAACCTAAACGCATCCATGAGATTAAGTACTTTCATTACGTCAAAACAGAAGGAGCATACGAGGAGGGAGGTGCAGGTGCATCACTGATAGCATAAGGAAAAAGACATTCTACATCTATAGTTTCATCTGTATATAGATTATTATAAAAATCAGCGATTTCAATATCCACATATACACATAAAACCGCTTCCAATTATTTTTCAAGAGAGGAGGGAATAAATTATAATAGGCATCATCTAATTGAGGGGAATGCATTTGGTGAAATATTATTTTCTTCTTTTATATATATATTTTTTTGCTCTAACTATCATACGTGATAACTCGTTGTGACGTAGCAACATCTCAAGTTTAATACTTTCTAACCAAACACGAATAGAGTCATCAAAATTGGCTTGGCCTGTGAGGCCAGCCCAGCCCAGCGCACTACTTAGGTAGGGTTGGGCTAGGATATTTTGATCTTATTTAAAAGGAGACTTTACATAACTGTCACATTTTAAAAGAAATATAACAAATTCTTAGCATGAAATTCACTATTATAGATATGGCAGGAAAATATTTATATTTGTAGCACACAGTTCCATTAAAATAAAAATATTAATTATTAATCCCTAAACATAAGCAATTTGAATGGAAAATTAATAATTATTTGTACAAAAATCATGTCTTCTTTTTTTCTCTTTATTGATTAGCTTTCTGTAACGACCCGGTCTGTCGTTACGCGAAACCTACATTATAACTGTTGTTAGTGGCTTATTACATGTTGGTCACTCTATTATTTGTGTGTTAGAGTTGATAGGCTTGAAATCGAAATGGTTAAATGAGAATTTAGTCACTTAGCCCTTAAGAACAACCTTAAAACGGGAAAAGCCAACTGAGAGTTGACTTATTGGCAAACGACCTCGGAATGCGTATTTTATGATTCGGATAGCTTCGTTAGGTGATTTGGGACTTAGGAGTGTGACCAGAATATTTTTAGGATGCCCCATGTAGAATTAGGCTTGAATTGGCGAAGTTAGTATTTTGGCGAATTCCGGTTGATAGGCGAGATTTTGATCCGAGGGTCGGAATGGGATTCCGAGAGTTGCTGTAGCTTCGTTAGGTCATTTTGGACTTGCCCGCAAAATTTCAGGTCATTCGGAGATGATTTGGTTGGGTTTTTGATCAAATGCGAGNAATATAAAAACCCTTCCGCGATTTAAACCTTATTTTTACACCATTGTTGTACGGAAAAGAGCTCTTGGAGGCGATTTTGAAGAGGAAAATTCTTGTTCTTCATAGAGGTAAGTATTCTAATCATTAAAACGCGTATATGGGCGATGATAGACCTTAATCCCAACCTTTAATTCACGATAAACAGTAGAAAAATAGGATTTTTGGGGCATGAGATTATGAGACCTTC
>ML248564.1:0-14356 GCA_005239495.1 Nicotiana undulata | reverse complement strand
AATTAAAATATTAGGTAACCGGCCCGGCCCGTTAAACCCCCTACCCGTACGGGTTATTTTTTATCCGGATAAATTCGAACCCGTTAACAATTAACCGTAACCGGCCCGGTTCCTAATTTTTCCTACCCAGCCCGCCCCGGCCCGCCCGTTAGCCACCTTTAGTTTAACCCCAAAAAAATCCAACTGATGTGTATAACTTGAGTTGAAAATTCGAATTCAATTGTGCCTAATCTTAAACATAAGTTCAATCCGGAGAGAAGAGAGGAAGAAAGAGAGAAAAAAGGAAAAATGTGTAACTAAATCCTTTGATTGAAGGTACAAATATGAATTGAGAGCCTTTTAAATTGGATTGTATATATTTTGTAACTAAAATGTGTTTAGGTCGGAGAAATACCAAAACATGAACATTTTTCGTAATAAAATTTTAAATAGTGTATATGAATGAAAAAATTCCTTTGATGTGATTATTTTTTCTATATTATTATTTTTAGAATATTTATTTGTCTTACCTACCATTTATTGAAGTATTCAAAACTTGTCCAAAAAGGTAAAAGATGTAATAAACATGTTTATTATGATGTAAGTAAGAGCTAGGAGAAAAATGGTTTCATGGAGAAAACTACAGACGGAAATTATGTCACACTCATGTGAAAAAAAATCTTACTACTATATATTTAGCAATTTTTGTACACATATTTCAAAGTTCTATACAACTCTGCGATGCTGTTGCAAAACAGCATGTTTACTTGTGTGTTAAGCAAAAAAACTTATGAGTATTTAGAATAAGTTCCAATGCACATACTAAAAACTTTTATACAAATCTACAGTGCTTTTAAAATAAGAAATAGCTGAAACTTATGACACAAACAGGTAGGAGTTTTTACTTAGCTATATTATATTAGAAATTTAGCAACTCTCATTAGAGTAGTTTTAACTTAATTATAATATTTAATATATAATTTATCAATTTAGACT
This sequence comes from Nicotiana undulata, assembly GCA_005239495.1. Lineage (NCBI taxonomy): Eukaryota > Viridiplantae > Streptophyta > Magnoliopsida > Solanales > Solanaceae > Nicotiana > Nicotiana undulata. Next base: position 13,381 of record ML248564.1, on the reverse strand, counting down.
GCAGGGTGTGTTTGGTACGAAGAAAAATATTTTTCGGAATATATTTTTCAATTTTCTTATGTTTGGTTGGCTTAAATGTTTTGGAAAACATTTTCCTTATGAACTCATTTTCCAATTTTCTCATGTTTGGTTGGCTTAAATGTTTTGGAAAACATTTTCCCTATGAACTTATTTTCCTCCAATTGGAGAAAAATGTTGTCCTTATCAAGAGAAGGGAAAATATTTTCCAAAACTCCTTCTCAACTTTCCCCACCCTAACCAACCCCCTCTCTCCAGAAAGGCTTTTATTTTTTCAAATTTCAATTTTTCTGTTACCACCCACCCTACTACCCCTCCACCCTACCCCCTCCCCTACCCATCGCCGTTTTTTTTAATGCAATTTCTTTTGTTTTTTCGTTTTTTTGCACTCCCACCCACCACCCCGCACATTTTCTTTTTGTAACTTCAAATTTCTGTTTTTTTCGTTTTTCTTCCACCCCCACCTCACCCCACGCACACACCCCGAAAACTATATTTTGCAGTTTTAGTTTATTTATTTTTTTGTTTAATGGTTCAAAATTTTACAAGTTCCAAAGTTATGAGTTCGGAGGTTTATGTGTTTGGAAGTTTACGGGTTTAGAAATTATAAAGTTTACGAATTTGAAATTTTGCGATTTCGAAAGTTTAGCGGTTCAGAAGTTTATGAGTTCGGAAGATTGTTGGTTCGAACATTTATGGCTTCATGTTTATTATATCTAAATTATTTATGAATACTCTTGAAAAGTCATTTTTCTTAATTTGCGTACCAAACATCAAAAAATAAATAATATTACTACTTGTTTTCCAAGAAAACATTATCTTGAAAAACATTTTTCACGAAAAATATATTCCATTATACCAAACACACCCGCAATCTTCCTCATTTTTTATCTCTCTTCTTTCTCTCCTATTCCACCCAACTCTATCTGACATACATAGAGATAGGCCTACGCACTCTTACCTGCTTATAGGCCAGAAATCCTTATTCCTCCCATCTTCGTTCTTAAACCATGAAGGATAAACTTATCCCGAAAAAGGGACGAACTAAAGCTTCCTTGAAAAAAATCACATCCTGTATAATTGATCATGTTAACTATCACATCATTTTCTACGTTATCCTAACAATGCTACAGTCAAGTTACTTTTTTTTTTCTTAAAAAAAAGAACACTTCAGGAGGCGAAGCTGAAATAATTTATTTGTTCATTTATGTGAAACTTATTTATGTATTCGGTTATACACATTTTCTTAAAGCGTGTGAAACTTAAAGACATAGGTTTAAACTCCGTTGACATCCATAAAAGTTTCGAGGCTTTGAATTTAAAAATTGAATCTTACAAAATTATTATTTATTTGGATTAGATATTACAAATAATTGAATATCCTTTGGCGTTTATATATCAATTTGGTGAAGATCCTAGTTGATTTTGAATGAAATTTTAGATTGAAACTCATGAGTAAGACATAAATAAAAAAGATTGTATACATATTTTTGTGTGTCATTTGTACAACAAAAGGTTATGTTCAAATTGTAGTGTACGACAGAATTTGTATGTTCTTGATAAAAAGCTTCAGTCACTTTTTATATAAAGGAAAACGTAACTAAAACCAGATAAATAAGTTTAAAATTCTTTGGACTAAAATACAAAATCAGGTAACTTTTCTTAAAGGTGGACCTTGCAAATGGGATCTCTGTGAAAATAATTAAGGCCCAGCCCATTCTTAGAAAATACTAGGAGTAGTAAAGTTGCATTAGGCTGGACTGAGTACATGAAGAGAGCATCCAATGAATTTAGAAGTAACAGTCCATCTCAGGATTTGCTATGTAATTAATTAAAAATAGGAAGTTGTAAAGAGGAAGATAGATTTTCACCATTTATATTATTTTTTCAATATATAAACTCCTATTTGGATGATTGTACCAAAATAGAAGGGGATGATTCTTCATTTTTTCTCCAGGAATAAATGTAGTTATAAAGTATGACCTGCTTGACCCGTTGGATGATTTTGGTCTCAATCAAATATTTATAAAACAAGAAATTAAACTCTGACCGTTAATTTAACGAAATTTATAAAGAAAAAAAATATTTAACCAGCCAAAATATAGGTAAAAAAAGAACTCTTTTTCACAATTTCCAGTAATATAATAATTAAAGTTTATTAAACATTTAATAAAATAAAAATTACAAACCTGAAAACAGAAAGGTCACAGAAATGGATAAACTGTGTATGTCAAAATCTAGAAATCATACGTGTAAAAAGGAACAAACTAGAGAACTCTTTTCCGCTATATATAATATACCGCTGTCCATAACCGAAAAAGCTAGTGTTGGGTTCTAGAAACCGCTATAACCTTCTTCGATTTCATAATCGAATAATTAAGCATACAGACATTGTGAAGGTGTCTTAAACAAATTGATAAATTGTTCTTCTGCGCACTTGCATTTCTCTCCTCTGTGTGTGTGAGAGAGAGAGAGAATTAGGAGGAGGAGGAAAAGGATGGCAGCATACAGGTGGAAGAGTTTCAACGACGAGGAAGAAGATCGTCCGGAGAAACCTCGTCGCTATGGCGTTACTGAAATGAGGGGTCCCAATTATTCCCTGTTCTCTCGAGGCCTCCTTGAGGTACCCTTTTATTTTTTCTTCCACACATTAAAATTGTTTCTGTTTGCAGATTATTGTTCGAAATTGCGCTTAGTTTCGTAATTGTGAACTGTTGAGCCTCATGGAACCGACATTACTGTAGAATTGTCTTTATCGCTTCATTTTAAAGCTTAAGTCATTAGGTCTATGCACGGATTGAACCATACACGCTAGCTGTTGAAATGTGTGAACCGTCCCATCCAAAAGTTTAAGTGTTCGGAGATGTGATTTTTTTAAGGTCTACAACAACAAGGAATTAATGTGCTTTCTAGTTTTAAAATTGTACTTTAATATGCATATCTATGCTTTGGAATTCAAAATTCTGATTGCTGTTAGCTGTAGAGGGTAAAATCTGCAATTGATCTGGGGAAGGGGGCACTAGCAGCAAACATAGTCGAATTGAGATAATTAGAATGAAGAACAACAAAGTAAGAGAGAGAGAGAGAGAGAGAGAGAGAGAGAGAGAGAGAGAGAGAGAGAGAGAGAGGGATTTTAATATTTATTGAAGGTCTGTGTTCTGGATCGATACAGTTCTTTCTTGAAATAAAAGTAAAATATTCTATCTACTGTAAGAAAGTTTAAAGGGAGAGCAATAATGGAAAATATTAAGTGAGCTGTATAGTGGATTCTGAGGAACAAGTTGATAGCAGAGTGCTTGGTTTTTTCGGTCAGGGAAGGTCTGACTTCCTTATACAGAGAAGGGAAGTCGGATCTCTCAATGTCCAAGTCCAGTTGGAGTGCTTAAAGATAGAGATGTGGGTTTGTTGGGCGAAATCTTGACCAAGTATCTCAAGGATGGTTGAAGAGTCCACAGGACTCAAGTTTATCTCTTTAGACTCGGTTGCAATTTGTAGGTTGTTAGCCATACACACGGAGGTCATGGCGTGAGGCTGCGATATCTGTGTCCTAATTTTCGAGTGTAGCACTGCCCGTACACTCAGGAACTTGGTACACTCGAGAACATATGTCCGGTCCTGGAGTATGCTGGTCTATGTTACGCGGAAATGATGCCGCACCCGTGTCGGATCCTCCAAAAATACACTATTATTTTTGGAGGATCCGACACATATCCGGCACCATTTTCGGAGAGTCCGAGCAACATAGATGTTGGTTCAGGGCTGTGGCAAGCATATGTTGGTTTTGACCACTATACTAGTAATGCTAAAAGAACTCAAAACTGTGTGTTTGACTCTTAGTGTACAAAGTTCTATGCTAGTTTATGTTCTCACTGATCCAACTTGTTGAATTTCTCAATTTCTGGTTGGTAGGATGTTTTCGAGTCTATGGGTCAGTTTGTTGACGGGCTGAAGTTCTGTGATGGATCTCATTCTCTGATGCCAAAGACTTACATCAAAGAAGTGACTGACATGGCACATAAACACAATGTTTATGTTAGCTCTGGTGATTGGGCAGACCAAATGCTTCGCGAAGGTCCTTCTGCGATTAAAGAATACATTGAGGTATAAGGAAGTGAATATGGCTCCAGTTTTTCATTTCCAACTGATTTTTGAGTTATGGCGATAACGTGTTACTTGTTAATCTCTTAGGAATGTAAGCGATTGGGGTTCGATACAATTGAGCTTGATGTTGCATCCCTTGGTCTACCTGAGGAGACCCTCTTGAGATATGTGCGGTTGATCAAGAGCCGTGGGCTCAGAGCTAAGCCTCAGTTCTCTGTTAAGTTTAACAAGTCTGATATAGCCTTCATGGGTGATAGAGCCTTTGGGGCTTACGTGATTCCTGCACCTCAAACCACTGGTATGCTAGTGTCTTCCGGTTAATATTTATTTTTGCTATGTTCTTTCTTCCTTCTCTTAGCGAGCGGCACTGTCACCACTGTAAGTTCTTCCTATAAATTAATTTCTCGAGACTTTTAAAACTGTCCTCTTTACACAATAATGTCTAGTGTCATAGATAGATAACAGATGCAACAATAAAACAGAGGTTGCATCATGATATTGTTCATCATTTAAAAATTAATTTGTGAAGATCATTTGTTCTAAATGTCCAGACAGATATTATTTTGACATGTTATTTGTAGACTACTAAGGAAAAGACTTTTTTAATACATTCATTCCTCTTTGTGTACAAATGCACCTGAGTCCACATACATAGTACTAGAAGTTGCATATGAACACCTTAAGTCCTTAACGCTAATGAGCCCAGCTAAAGTTGTAAGTAGTTAGCTGTATAGCTGCATTTCTGTAACTAGGATTTCTTCATCAATCACTGTATAGCTTCTCATGGTATTTTGGACAGTCTATTTAAAATAGGTGTATCGTTTTAAAATAGGTGTAACCTACGATACGCGGTGTTGAGGTGCCACCTAATTGCTTGACCTTGAAAATTAGAATTATGACATGGCAAATCAATTGACCAGAAAATTTGATATTATGGAAGCATTTTCGTTCTAATGGGCCATGGCCCTCAGAGATTTCTTGGTTATCAAAAAAAAAAAAAAAAAAAAAAAAANNAATTTTTTTGTTAAAAAAAAAAAAAAAAAAAAAAAAAAAAAGATTACTCTACATGTTGATTCTAGGAAATGTCAAAAATGTCTTCTAAGTTTTAGAGCCTGGCAAACTCTGGTAGTGGCATTTGTCTAATGCGAGTATTAAGTCTTTTTGATTTCCGTCAACCATGATTCAATTAGAAATTTATGTCATCTTCATCGCTATTAACCTTGGGATTATGAGATGACCGTGTATGTACTACTCATATTAGATGCTTCTGTTATTTAACAAGGAGGAGTTTGTGATCTGCTGCGTAACCTAGAGTGTATTTTGCTACATCACCTCTAGTAATATCATTAATAAATTTTGAGATGGATTATTCAACAGAATAAAAATTTACTAGATTAACATGATTTCATGGATTTAACTTGGTAAAATTTGCGATAAACGATTAGCCCAGTTTCAATCAAATTGAGTTCAATGCAGAAACGATATTATCTAGGCTTGTCAGATGGATAATATGTCGAATTGCAAATTTTGTTAAGATCAAAATGTATCATTGAAGAGCTAATTTTTATGAACCTTATTAGCTAATAGTATGTGAATAATAATTTGATGGATATCCAGAGCTTGCCGAGGGTCTATTGGAAATAGCCTTTCTACCTGTTAGGTAGGGGTAAGGTCTGCGTTCATACTACCCTCCCCTTCCCAGATCCCACCTGGTGGGAACATACTGGGTTTGTTGTTGTAGTTGTTGTGTATATCCAGAGCTTTTAGGAGTTTAGATGTACAGACTTTGGATGAAGTGTTGACGGCGAAGTTAGAACTCCTAGCCTCTAACATCATCTCTTCTATATAATCAGCTTAGGGCTGTAGTTATTGAGCTATTAATCAATTACTGGTGCACTTTTTCTTCTCTTTTGTCTATGCGTGGGAATGACACATCTATCTACGTGTTCACAAATGTTCTAAGAGAGACAAAGTGGTCGCTGGAAACCTTCTCTAAATATTTTGGATCCCTAGGTTGTCTGGCTAGCAGGATGGTGTATGGCAGTAGTGAAGTTATACAATGCCCAGAGCAATGTTAGTTAAAGATTGAAAGAAGAGTATATAACACACTCTCCTGCATGAGGCAACTTTTGTAATGTTTGGCGTGCCGTGGAAGTTGAAGACTGAAATGCGTAACAGTTTCTCTTGCATATCTCATGCTGTATTGTCTCTCTGCAGAGATGGTTGAAGATGTGGACCTTTTGGTCAGAAGGGCAGAGAGATGCTTAGAAGCTGGGGCAGACATGATAATGATCAACGCTGATGATATATGCAGGCAGGCTGATTCGCTACGGTCAGACATGATTGCAAAGATTGTGGGTCGTCTTGGACTTGAGAAGACTATGTTTGAAGCATCAAATCCTAAAATCTCTGAGTGGTTTATCAAACGTTATGGTCCAAAGGTACTAAGCTTCTCCAAGCAAATCTTCCTCTAAAAACTAGATTACCAAATGTGACGGTTCAAGTATTTTAATTTTCTGGTCTTTTCAGGTTAATCTTTTTGTGGATCACTCTCAAGTGATGGATCTGGAATGCCTCAGAGGACGCAACCTGGGTCAAAGCCGCTCATCCCTACTGGGCAGGTCATATTTTCTGCTCTGATCTTGTCGTTTTTCCATAGAGAAAAACACGCATATTGTGGTACCCATTAATGTAATGCTTTGGTGGTCATCTGTTGAGGTCATGTATATTTCATGTATGTACTGTAATGATTTTGGAGACTTCTCTCTTTGCATGAAGTTCAGCTGCTTTAAAGATACTCTTTTATGTTCTAGTGCCTAATGGACTGAAAGTTGACAAATATTGAAAGATTGAGGACATTCGCTTTTTAGATTATACTGTACACCAGTCCACCCGAGTATTTCCCTGTTAATGGATGGTGTTTGTAGTCCTTTTGATGGAGGTCTTAAAGCGTAGCAGTAATAATAGCTATCCGATGTCCTTCAACAGTTTGACACCCTTTATACATCGTGGGATGTCCAAGATAGAAATTGGAATTTATGTCCCGTCTTTGTTTGTTTCATGTTATTATCTGATTTCATGAGTTGGAATCTAGGTTCAGCATGTGCATAGTTAATTATATTAACTATTGGTTGAGCGTATTTTGTATTTTATACAGTTTGTTTCTATGGGGGAAAATCTAATTACCACGTCCTGTCCTTGGATTGTGTAAGTCAGACAGTTCAGAGGTAGATATATCAGAATGCAAGAAAAAAAAAATTCTTTTTTGTTCCTTTCTGTTGTTTAAAATAAATTAATACCTGTTGAATAGCGGAGGGTACAGGATCCATTAATTTTAACCCAAGGCAATGGTGCTTACTGTAACGCTTTGTTGACTTGGGAAACGGACTTATCATATCTTAACAAAATAATACTATCGATTCTTTAACGAAATCAGATGGAAGTTTCAAAATCTAAACAATTTAGTTGAGAGCTCCCTGCTGGTTCAACAGATACATGAGTAATTAAGCACACGGCCTGTTACAAGGAATATGTCATTCATTGTCTGTCGTTACACATTCTTCAATGACCCTCATCATTGACATTAAAGAGGGGCTTGATCCTAGAATGTTGTTTCTCATGTGCAACTATAAATAGTAAATTCTATCATCATTGAGAAGGACACGGAAACTTTATTCAAAGCTTAATATAATTTTATCTTTTTGCTTATTGAGATCACTGCTATTGTCCTCGGGGCCTTGTTGCCGGAATTGCTATTTCTGCTATTCTATCTACACTTCAAGGCAAAGTTATATTTTTGTTTAATTCATCTATTATCTTGGGATCAAATTAATTCACTTGTCTATAAACCACGTATAAATTCAATTGTACCGTGTTACGGAAAAATAGTTTGGCGCCTACCGTGGGGCTTAGACAGTTGTGCAATTAAGTTGGTCCTTACCTCTTTTACTAACGTGTTTGGTTATTTGTTCTTAACAAAAAATCATAGAAAATGGCAAATATGGTGTTAACAACACACAACCTTGAGACCCAAGGAAATCGGCCTCAACACGTGGATTCAATTAGTGATACACGCAGTGAAGGGAATGAGGCCACGCCGGTCCACAACAGGCGGTACCTGCGACACATGCGAGAACCCGCGACACGTGCGAGAAGCGACTCTTGATGATGCTGAAGACGAACTCATACGGTTTATGAGGGAAGTGAACGCCCGTATGGACCAAATTCACCACCAGTGCTGAAGGGGTTGGACTTAAAGAAGTACACTCAATTGCCGTACAAATCAAGTGCGGCTGTGATGACCCAAAAATGGGTCATTTTATGTGCATCTAATTTTGACTGTGTTTCGAGGTCCCGAAAGACTCTATTAATCTCACCTCGATGTGCGTGCGCAGCCGGGCGCGTTGCCGGAAGCCTTTATGTGAAAACTTGATTGAGAGTTAAAATTTTGATAAATTAATTGAATAAAGTTGACTTTGGTCAACATTTTTGGTAAATGGACCCGGATTCGTGATTCGACGGTCCCGGAAGGTCCATAGGAAAATATGGGACTTGGGCGTATGTCCGGAATCGAATTCCGAGGACCCAAGTCCGAGAAATGAATTTTCAAAGAAAATTATTTTATAAAAATATTAAAGGCTTATGAAAATGAACCTTGATGTGAGACCTGTGCTGCCGGGCCCGTATTATGATTTCGGCGCTCGGAACAGGTTCAATATGTGTTATATAAGTTATCTGCGAAATTTCGTAAAAAACAGACTTGATTTGATTGGTTTCGGATCAAAACGAGGAAAATTGGAGTTAATGAAGTTTTGAGGTTTTTAAAGAATTTGAAATTTGGCTTGAAAGGTGATTTTATGTTCTCGAGGTCCGAATGAAATTCGGAGACCAGGAATAGTTCCGTCATGTCATTTATAACTTGTCTGCAAAATTTGAAGTCATTCCGAGTAGTTTAGGCCGTTTCGGCGCATTGAAGTGAATTCTAGAATTTCAAGTTCTTAGTTTTGATTCAATTTGGTTTTGGGGTTGAATTTTGAGTTTCGTTGTTGTTTTCCATGTTCCGGGAGTCCGAGCGAGTCCGTATCATGAATACAGACTTGTTGGTATATTTGGACGGGGGCTCGGATTGGCCCAGGTGCTTCCCGGACCCCGCGCGGGGCCAAAAACCAGCAAAATCCACTGCTGGTGTGGTTGCTTCTGGTGTGACCGCACCTGCGGTCTCCCAGTCGCAGGTGTGAGTGCGCACCTGCGGTCTAGCCTTCGCAGGTGCGACCCCCATCGCAGGCGCGACCCTTCTTCCGCAGGAGCGGGACCGCTGGCGCGGACTCCTTCTCCGCAGGCACGATGCCAGGGTCCCAGGCCCTTTTTCCGCAGGGGCGGTGATTTTCTCGCAGGTGCGGAAATCATTGTTGCCAGCCCCTTTTAAATGTCCAAATTACGAGTTTTTCTTCATTTTACTCACCATCAACCTCCATTTGAGAGCATCCAAGTTTGGGCAGCATCTCCCACGACCACCCACTGTAAGAGGTAAGTTAAACCCCATAATCTTCTAGCTTTAACATTAATTCCTAGTTAAATTCACTACTAAATCATCTAAAAATCATAGAATTAGGTAGAAATTTTAGGGTTATTGAGGATTTAGTAACTTTCCATTTTAGGCTATGAATTCAAGTAGAAATCACACCTTAGTGATCCTTAAGCTATGGGTGAGTGATCCCTTCGAGAATTTTCGGAATTCGATCATGAGAGACCGGGGTTGGAAATTGGGAATTCGTCAAGAATAGCGATTTTATTGAATAACTAGGATAATTTCTCACATTGTGCATGCATTGATCTAATTTCACACCTTTTGACTAGTTGCGAGTCCTCGGGTATAGAGTTCGGAGTTTCGGGCGCAATTGTGGTCCGAGGGGTAGATTCGACACGAGGTGAGTCTCCTTTCTAACCTTGTAAGAGGGAATTGTCCCCATATGTGATGTATATGCTATGTGTAAATTGTTTGGGGGCTATGTACGCGCCAAATGACGAGAGTCCGTACGTAGTGGCTATTATTGTTATGTCCGGGTAGTTAGGCTCACACCATGCCTTGTATGTTTCTCGTAATGCCTTACATGCTTTCTCGTAATGCCCTGTACGCTTTTCTTGTAATGCCTTAGATATGTTTTTCTTGTAATGCCTTATATGTTTTCCTTGAAATGCTTCATATGATTAATTGTGACGCCATATGTACCATGAAACTATGTTTTAGCATCGTCTTATTCTTCTGAGGCCTTATGGTAAGTAGAAATTGTGAAAATATATGGGATCGGGTCGTACGCCACGGCAGAGTTGAAAAAGAATTGTGAAATACATGGGAGCGGGCCGTACGCCATGACAGTATTGAGAAATTATGAAATATATGGGATCGGGTCGTATGCCACGACAGTGTTGAAAAGAAATTGAAATGAATATGTGATCGGGTCGTACGCCACTGCAAGTGTAGAAGGTACCTTATGGGAGCGGGCCGTACGTCACGGCGGATCTAAAAATTTGTGATTTTTGTATCGTTCGGTGGTCTTACCCTTGAAAGTGCTTTATTGTTTAGTTCAGCAATTGTTTGGATTTCTGCTTTTGATATATATACTTGTTGCTTATTTTCCATGACATGCTTACTGTATTTCATTATATTCTATCATATGTCAGTACTGTTGGACCTTAGTGAGTATCGAGTCGACCTCTCGTCACTACTTCTTCGAGTTTAGGCGGGATACTCACTGGGTACATATTTATTTAATATGTACTCATGCTGCACTTTCTTTTCTTTCTGTACTTGACTGTACAGGTCCGGAGGCTGGCACGTCTGATTATCAGGTCGGTGCTAGATATTGATAGCGTGGTCATACTTCACGGTGAGCTGCTTTCCCGGCGACTTCCCAGCAGCACCCTGGAGTTCTTTTGTTATATTCTCTGTCCATTTCATTCAAACTGAGACCCTATATATATTGTAGTCATTGTATATTCAGTAGTTGTCCGTGGCACTCGTGACACTAGTTCCTGGCACACACGCGTAGTGTATGTATATATCTTTTGGGTTCGGGTTGTACAAGCATGTGTATGTTTTATTTCTGCTTTGTATCTACTATGACTTTACCTTCGCTCAAGGATAGTATCATGTTAGTTGTTATAAACTGGTAAATCTTTGACTTGTTTAATTAGATGGGAAGGGTATCACTTAGTGTAATTTGTGTTGGCTTGCCTAACCCCGTCGTTGGGCGCCATCACGACCTGGATTAGGATTCTGGGTCGTGACAATGTGGTATCAGAGTCGTAGGTTCACGTAAGTCTTAGGAGTCACGGGCAGGCCCAGTAGAGTCTTGCGGATCGGTACGGAGACGTCTGTACTTATCTTCGGGAGGCTATGGGGTGTTAGGAAACTTACCTTTATTCATATCCTATCGTGCAATCTATGGTGTACTCAAACTTATTCTTCTATTTCTCTCACAGATGGTGAGGACGCGTGCATCCAATGTTCCTGGTCCGAGAGAGGCCGCTGCCCCGGCTGCCCAAGGTCGGGGTAGAGGCAGAGGCAGAGCACCTGCTCGAGGTAGGGGACGAGGGCGTCCCAGAGCTACGCCAGTGGCACCACCAGAGGACCCTATTATAGAGGGGCAGGATGAGGTGCCTCCAGTAGCACCTGCTCCAGTGGATTCATGACGGGGCCAGGCTTCCAGGAGGTCATGGGCCGTATGCTGAGATTTATGGACACTATGTCTCAGGCTGGTTTATTTCCAGCCGACCCTGCTACTTCTCAGGCGGGAGGGGGAGTCCAGACTCCTACCGCTCAGGACATATGTCAGGCACCGCCCATGGGAGAGGTTCAGCCCGTAGTAGCAGCCCCAGAGCCCAGGCCAGTTGCAGAGGGTGACCAGCAGAAGATGTTGGATAGGTGGACCCGACTCCGCCCTCCAGTCTTCGGGGGTGAGCGGGGAGAGGATGCTCAGGATTTTATTGATAGGTGCAGGGACAGACTGCACAACATGAGGATTTTGGAGTCCCATGGAGTAGATTTCACCACATTTCAGTTAGAGGACGGAGCTCGCAGGTGGTGGCAGTCCTATATTCTTGGCAGGCCAGCAGATTCCCCTCTTGTCACTTGAAATCAGTTCGCTCAGCTATTTCTAGACAGATACATTCCACCTTCGGAGAGGGAGGAGCTACAGGGTCAGTTTGAGCGACAGAGCAGGGGCAAATGTCAGTGACTGATTATGAGGCTAGATTCTCCGAGTTGTCTCGCCATGCTCTTATGATATTGCCTACTGATGCCGAGAGGGTGCGGCGGTTTGTGGCAGGCTTGCATCCAGGTATTAGGGCCTCTATGGCCAGAGAGGTAGAGATGGGTACCCCATACCAGCTTGTAGTCGAGATAGCCCGATGAATTGAGGGCTACCGTATAAGGAGCAGGGAGCAGGGTCAGCAGGACAAGCGGGCCAGGTTCACAGGTGACTTCAGGGGTGCTCCAGCTAGGGGTAGAGGTCAGTTCGGAGGCGGCCAGTTCAGTAGGCCCTCATATTCATCACCTCCACTACCTCCTAGGGGTATTTCAGCGAGGCCTCAGTTCGGCGCTATGCCAAAGCGTTCCTATCATCCCCCAACCACCCAGGGTGCACCCAGCAGTTATTCCAGTCATCAGAGATCCTCTAGATCCTGTTTCAGTGCCTTACCAGAGGGTTCACACCGCCCTCCAGCTATTCAGGGTTCTTCCTCTTTCGGGCAGCGGGCTGTAGCACCAGGAGGTTGTTTCGAGTATGGGGAGCTGGGTCATACGTGGAGGTTTTGTCTCAAGTATCGGGGCAAGACAGTGCAGCAGAGTTATCCGCCTAGGAGTTCAGCACCAGCAGTCCGGCCGCCTGGAGGTGGAGGACAGGTCGGCAGGGGTCGTCCTAGAGGGGGAGGCCAGTCAGGAGGAGGTCAGTTAGTTCCTGTTCACTCTAGGGAGTTCAGTCTTCAGGAGCCTCATCCAGATTTTATGCCATTCCGGCCAGATCAGATGCAGTGGCCTCAGACGCCGTAATAACATGTATTATCTCAGTATGTGGTAGGGAGGCTTCGGTAATATTTGATCCAGGATCCACGTATTCATATGTCTCCGTACTATTTTCTCATTTTCTAGATATCCCTCGTGAGTCCTTGTGTTCTCCTACATATGTGTCCACTCCTGTGAGTGATTCTGTGGTGGTAGACCGAGTCTACCGGTCTTGTGTGGTCACTTTCTGCGGTTTCGATA